>JANIHZ010000209.1:60814458-60829578 GCA_027478365.1 Erythroxylum rufum | reverse complement strand
AGGATAAGAATATGATTAAATATTTGAGATCTATAGAAGGATGTTTTCGAATGGTTTTAAGATGAATAAGAATGAAAGAAAAAAAAATTTATATCGGGATTTTCAGATTAGTCAACCAACGCGGTTTCGGATTCCATAAGTATGAGGATTTCGGATAAAGTAGTTGGGTTCCGGAAACGGGATCCAACAATTTATCATAAACCCGGGATGAGGGTAAACTTGCAGGTTATGTCAAGCTAATGACATTAAATTATTTAGGCAACCCATAAATTAGAATATATTTTATTTTATGTTATTTTATTTTCATACTTCTTAGTTATCTTCATTTTTGTTATTTTTATTTTAATGTTGTTTTTATCTCTTTTTCTTCATATTTTGCAAAGATGTGGTTACCATTGAATGGATCAGAAATTAGAAAATCATTTTATTAAGAGAAGTACCAACTTAACCCTCTCACTTATTTTAAATGCTTATATTGTGTATATTGGGGACAATGTACAACTTTAAGTGCGGGGATGAGGTTAATAAATTTTTAACAATTTCTTTAAGCTTTCTATAATCTTGATTATAGAATTCTTTTAACTGATATTCTAAATTGGTTGAAATTTTTCCATAAATACTATATTTTATTGTTGAATATTGATTTGAATTGGTATGCAAAAGGATGATGGTTAGAATAAAATTAGGTTTCAAAGTCAAATTTTTAGTAATCATTGAAATATTCAAGTTGAATGCTATATTATTTACACACAAATACGTATCTTTTTTCACGAGTTTTTAAGCCTAAGAGCAAATTTTTTTAAATTTTTAACTCTTGTTATTCTTTCATGTATGGTAGAATAATTCTAGAACTAGCTTTTATTAAAAATATTAAAATCATATTTGTTAAATTAGAAGTATTAACATGATAAAAGCACTTAGATTTAATAATTTGTTTTAGCCTATTTCTTTTATTATTTTCATACCCATAATTTATCCTTTAGGAATAACCAAGTTTAGCCTTATCCCTTTTCATTGATTTTACCCACATATTAACCCTTATCCCATTTTTCTTTGAAGCCTTTTAATTTATTGTTTTGAACATTGAAGGTTATTTACATTATTTACTTTTTGAGACTTGAAATTCTTGAAAGGTCCAACATTTTTTTAATTGTGGTACTGAATACTCAATTATTGTTTAAAAAAAGAGTTATTATACAAGTACAAAAAAATTTGTGAATAAGTTTATGGTACTAATAGAGTTACAATAAAAGGACTTGTGAGTTTTATAAACAAGTCTTGTAATTTCTTCCTTAATAAATTTCCTTCAATTCAACTATTTTTATTATCCCAACCATACCATACCTAAGCTCCATTACAACCTTATAAAGACCTTTTGATTTTTGTTTCTAGTTTATACATAAGTGGTGGAGATGTGATATTATTTCAAGTTTATGGAAAAGAGTTCTACTACGCATTGATTGAGAGTTTGATACTTTTCACCCTAAATACTTGAATGTATTGAGTGAAATCTTATTGAGGGTTAAAGATTAATGCTTTTGACTTCAATGAGATTATGATTTGATTACTATTAATATTGACTTAGAAAGTTAACTTTATATAGTTTGACTCTAATTGTACGTTAATTTGATTTAATAGGATGTGATAATGTATAGTATGAATGGACAGATCGAGATTGATGAAGGATGGATGTTGTAAATTTTATAATTTTGATTATGGTTTGCTTAAGAACAAGCAAAAGCTTAAGTGTGGGGATGTTTGATAGATGCATAATTGATCATAATTATAACCTACATTTGATGTATTTTTGCTTGATATTTTATACTTTTGTTGTAAATTTGGTACTTGATTTTCTTAAAGTGTGTTTATTGGTTGTAACTGAATTCACGGGCTTAAAGAAGAAGAATTTAGATAAAAACATGACATAAAACAAAGATTTGAAGCATAGAAGGGATGCACGGTTGTGCATCAACCCGTGCACTTCTCTCAAGAATTAGAGACTCATGAATTCTAGTAATTTTATACACGATTTGATACACGGTCATTCGTGAATTATGCTATTTTGGGCTATACACAATTTGATACACGATCGTATATCAATTTGTGTAAGTACTAGAAATCCTAAATTTCAATATAAAGGGACATGTTTGGCCTTAAATGAGGAGGAACAAACATTAACAGGCGATTCCACACATGGAGATTGTTCTCAACGGGCAATTTTGATCCAAAGAAGTGAAAAACATAAAGAAATCATTAAAAGATCCACCAAAATACAAGATCAAACCTCTACCTTGCAAGAACATTCGATAGAACTGAAAGGGAGATTTAAAATTATGAACACTCTATTTTCTATTTGTTTTTCTTTCAGTTTATGTTTGATTTCGTGTTATATCATATGTAACTAAACGTCTTGTTAGTGTTTAGGTTAGATGAACACTACATTTATACTTTAACAACTTTTTGATTCTTTTATTAATGTAATTGGTTTGATTGATATATTATGATCCAATTACGTATTTTATTTATTTTCTAATATATGCTAATATTATATCATAGCCTTATTTCATAACTTAGAGATTGAAAAATCCTTGTTTGAATAGATCTATCGTGATTGGAAGGAGTTAATTGGAACCCTAGAAATCAGATGACATAAATCTTCTAGATTAGGGTCAAACCTAATAGAGGGATTCAAAAATCAATAAAGCAATCATATAAGCTTTAACGTAAGTTATTCGGTTGAAAACCTTAGGATTAGTTGCTATTAGACTCAAGGTCAGTTATTAGTATACCATAGGAATCTCCACGGTCTAATAAATTAATAAAACAATTGCATTATAAAAGATCAATCTGTTAAGGATTTTAAGGGGATTCGAAACTTAGATACTAATTTTCTGATATTGATAGTTTATTAAGTGCTTCCTTAATTCTCTGATTCAATCTTGTTGCCCATTTACCTTCCTTGCTTTAGTTTTATTTTCTTTTAATTTAAAAATCAAAACCAATTTTGTAGGCTAGATAATAGGGTAACAATAATTACTAGTACTCATAGTCCTCGTGAGATTGACCAGTACTTGCCGGTACTAGTTACAGCTACATCGTGTACTTACGATTATTTCAATATTGACTAACTCAGAAAAGTAAATCACCTACATTATTGATGGTACTGGGATTAAAAAAGGCTACGTTGGATTTTAATGCTTCTATAAAGGTAATGCCTTCTTTTATTTATTCATCCCTTAATTTAGGGCCACTTGAGAAAACAATGGGTAGTGATTCAGCTAGTTGACAGATCTAATGCATATCCTAAATGTTAATGGAGGATCTTCTTATCCAAGTTAATGAATAATTGATATTCCCAACTAACTTTTATATTTTAAGCATGGAAAATGGTGATACAACAACCCCAATTCTATTAAGGAGGCCGTTTATGAAAATGATAAGGACAAAAGTGTTAATAGAAGACACCCTAAATCTATTTTAATTTCATTTTTAATTTCATTCACACCTAGATTGCATGAAATTAGACACAATTGTGTGCAGTTGAATATGTTTGTGTGAAAAAGGATACATACGTATACCCTGGGGTGTGTAACTATTTAGAACCATGTGGAGATTGATGGATGATGTGTTTCCCAGACATGACCAAGTCCTCTTAAATGTGTAAGTGCCTGCAATCCTGTGAAGTCACGATTATTAAGGTAAAATTAATAGACACAGTCTTGGACACAGTCGTGTGCATGATCATGTCTAACACAAAAAATCGTAAGATCCTTAAATTCTCAATAAATTGGTGGACATCTAGTTTCCACCAGCTGCATAAGCCACACCTTGACAAGCCACCCAGGAACACCCAATACCTATAACAGACCCACTTGCCATGTGCTTTCACAAAATTCTCTATTCAAAACAAAGAGAAAATTTAGGCAATTTCTTTTTCTTCTCTTTTTCATTTCTTGTTTTTCTACTTTTTACGCTTTACTGCTAAACATTAGGGATAATATTTTAAATAAGTTTGGGGGTGGGGATATTTTTTCTTGTTATAATTTTGTATCATTTTGAACATTTTTAGGACGTTTGGGCACTTTCTTTTAATTTCTTGTTTGCGCTTAATGCTTTTAGAAATTGATGAAATAAGATGTGCCAAAGAAATTTTTGTTAAACTGTTTTGAATAAATTGAACTATAAATGTGCAAATTGAGAGTAAAACTGATTAAGATGAAGTCTAAACATATGGATAAGTTGGAATAGATAGGGTATGCACTTAGATAAAGTGAGACAATTGATTGATGATAAAACTATTGAGACTAAAATTATTATTTAAAGTTTTTTTTTTACTGTAGTGAGTATTTTATAAGGATTAGGTGAATTTGGATGAAACCTATAAGCATTTGACCCTTAAAGGATATAAACATCTTATGTCTATCATTTTTTTTGTTTGTGATTCTCTATCATTTGAATGCCTCTAGAACTTATATTGAACATATTTGAATTACTATAATGCATGTAAGCTTGAATATGATAAAATCCTTCCTTGTTTTAGTCACTTAACTTAAAAAACCAATTGAATTATCCTTAGTTTAGCCCCTTTGAGCCATTTTTAAAATCCCTTTCTTTCTTTTAAACTAACATCACAAACCAAACTTATAACATATCCTATCACTTAGCTACGTGCTTTAATAAGATATTATTAAGCTATTTAGGGAATTAGAGTGACTTTGCTTTAAATTGTGTTTTCCAAGCTACTCTTTTTGTATTTAGTTTAACTTTGTATCATGGCTACCCATTTTCATATTAATGATTTATTTAAAAATAAAAATAAAAATAAAAAATCAAGAAATGAATAATTGTAGCTATAGTATATTTACATTGATAAATGAGTACTCAGTCGCATTCTTTTCTTAGCTCTACATTTTGTTTAAATGCTTTATTAAATATGTAAGGTTTTATCATATAATTCTCCTTTTCTAACCTTTAACCCAAGCCCCATTACAACCATTTAATAAAATTCCTTTTGATTCATGTCTTCATGTGTTAACAATGAGAGATATTTTGTGTATGTGTAAGTTTATAGTAGCGTATTCCTTATACTAAAAGTTTAAGAGTAAAAAGTTGAACCTAACACATTTGTTTGAAAGAGGGAACAAAATAAGGAAATTCACCAAGATTTTATGCATGCTTTTGATTGAGATTGTGTTTAATTATCTCTATTCATACTTTCTCGTGAAAATCAACTTCTATGTGTGTTGATTCTTAATTCTTTTCTAATATAAGTCTTAAGGAGTGTGCACGGTTTAATCTCATGAAAAGTGATTTAGTAAAAACAATTTAACTATCTTGTTTTGTTAGTTTTTCATTTGCTTAAGGACAAGCAAGGATTAGGTGTGGGAAAATTTGATTTGTCATAATTTTGCCTAATTTTTAGCATTCAAATCCTTCGTTATCTTATTTTAATATGTTCAAACTCAACATTTGTATAAGAAGAGGATTAGCCTTTAACTCAAATTTGAAATTTTGAAATAAAGGAGCAATATAACTATTAATTAAGGATGAATCAAGAAGATTTAGGATTAGATCAAATTGCAATTTTCAGTATGGTATGATCTTAGACATGGACACGTTTAGTGAAATTGCAATTTTCAGACTTTGGATCTGTAAAAGAAAAACAAATTACAAGTTGTTTGAATCTTATCTTAGCTAAATTTGGGCAAAAATCAATGAATTTATGATTTGTGGGATCCAAGGAATCACAACAAAAATATTTCCACATGGGATTTAAGTGATTATAAATATGGTAAATAGGGACAAAGTGAAAAAGCAAAGTATCCAAAGTTTTCTAGTTGAAAATTCCAGCTTTTCACCAAGTCTTCTTTTCCCTCCTTAGTAGATCTTAGAGTAGCTTTTCTTCATTAGATATTTGTAATAGTTATGTCTTTGTTGGTTAACCTTTTGTATTGCAATTGAAGGAAGTGGAAGCCTTTTAAAACATTGAAGATTTGGAGACATTTGGGTCTTAATTTGAAGTGTTTCATTTATTAATGTATTTGATTGTTTTTCTGTGCTTTTATTTTATTATTATTTTCAATTGGTTTCTAATGCGCACGATTACTATATTGATTGAAATGATCATTTGCTAGATTATAGGTTGAATATGTAAAAGTTCAATTCTTTTAATCATTTATAGTAACTAGGTGTTTTAATCTGTTGTGTCGGAAAAGTATTTAATTAGATTAAATGAAACTGTAGATGTTATGTTATTTTATTTTGATGGTTTTTATTTTTAAAGCTATTGCTTAATTAAATTTTCGATCGTATCTAAGGTTTTCAAATAATAAGGATTAATTGAATTACATTTTTTCAATTAACTAATTCTAAAGAAAAACATATTTTTAATATCATATCAAATATATGATTAATGAAATGACTATTTTTTGCTGATAATAAATCATAGTTTCAAAAGGTGGAGCAACTGTAAACCAAGGTTCGTTTTATTGATAACTCTCAGTTTATTATTTCCTTTATTTTCTTTGTCAGTAAAATTCATATTATCATAACCCTTATTTTATTTTTTAACAATTGTCAAACTAGAATATCTCATGGGATCAACTCTTACTTCCATATATCACATTTGTTAATGGCAGGAATTTCGGATTTAATTTAGGGTGCAAATGACAGCTTTACCAAATTACTGGAGGAATATAACATTTCCTCACTCTATTTGGATCATGTAACTACGAAAATCCCTTAAACATTTATCTGTTATTTTTTGCAATTGGCAATTCACTTAGGTTTGGTTATTGAAACAATAAATTAAGATCACGATGTGCATATGTCCTTTGTCCTTTAAATTTAATGAAACTAGTAGTGGGAATATAAGATACATAAAAATTTTCATGTTATCTTGTCATCATAAACAAATATGCTAGGCATTTTTTAACATTTATCTTTTCCTTCATCGATTATAGTATTATATTCATATCCAAGAGCATTTGTTTCATGTTTTTATACAAAAAGAGATTGTTGAAATATAGTAAATTATAGAAGGATTTTGTTGTTAGCTAATGTTTTATATTTAACGATTTTGATGATAATTATATAATATTTCAAAAATCAAATTTGAATTTATTTCCTTGTATAGGCAATGATATAATTCTTAAAAGGAAATAAAATTATAAGATAATTGCTTCCTTTATTGTAGGAACCTTCTTTATGAACTTACCTAATTAGAAATGGTTCCATAACATCCAGAAAGATCTTACTAATTCGAATAATTAGCTCCAGAAGTTTTGACAAAACTTTTATCTTAACGTCTGAATATCGAAGATTTCAACAGAGATGATATCGAAGATTCGTTAGATAAAAAATCAACTCACAATAGAAATGAAGTAACAACTAGTTAGAGAAAATACCTACTTAAGGAAGAGCCACTACATTTGTGAAATACACAAATTTTCGAAATACTGCAGCAGCATCAATATTTGTAAAAGTTATATCAAACCCATTGTGCCTTAAAAAGTGAAAATACTTTATCGAGAGATATTCTTTAAGAGCTTACAATGAGCTTTCTTTATATTTATTTTTGACAGCTTACAGAGGCTTGTTAAACACTTCGAGTGTGAAAGGTTAGAGAACCTTGAAAAATATGTAATTGTGAGCTTAGAGAGGCTCATCAAATTTAATACTTGGATTCTTATAGTGAAATACTCAAGTTGGATACTTGAGGACTAGACGTAGGCTTCGTTATTAGCCAAACCAGTATAAATCAACTATGTCATTCTTTCTCTCTTTCTAACTTTTACAATTCCACATTATGGGTTTGTGTTTTCAAGAGGCTACTTCAGTTTTACAATATGCTCCATCTATTTTGATATCGCAAAAGGTTCCTTTCTTTTTTGAAACAATTAATAGGCTCCTTTTGTTTTTGAGCGTTAACAGGCCCCTATTGATTAACAAACTCCTTTCTTTTTTAGCGCTAGCAGGCTCCTATCGATTAATAGGTCCTTTCCTTTTGATTGCTAGCAAGATCCTTTCTATTGACAGACTCCTTTCATTGTTAAACAATTAATAGGATCCTTTCATTTTCAACGTTAACAGGATCTTTTCAAAAGTTGATAAGACCCTTCTATCTATAGACTTATTTTGTTTAGCAGGATATTATCAATTAGAAAGTACCTTGCGAAATTTTTTTACACACAATTCACCCCCTCTTACATGTGTTTGCTTTATCATTTGCTATCAAAGTGAGGTTTCACATTTATTGTGTTTTACAGCACATGATAGATTATGGAAAACAATTTAAGAAGCCTTGAAGGACAATTCGTCTCAAAGCCTCCTTATTTGAATGGAGACAATTATTCCTATTGGAAAGAGAGAATGATTATTTATCTTCAATCTGTAGATATCAAAATCTGGCAAGCTATGAAAGTTGGAGCCACACCTCCTACAATTGACGATGTAGAAGTGTGGACTGATGCTGATAAAAGAAATGCACAGTTGAATGCCAAAGCAAGACATTATCTAATCTACTCACTATCTCTAGAATAGTACAGAAAGATATCTTACTATTCTACAACAAAGGAAATATGGGACAAACTATAAGTTACCTTTGAAGGAACCAATAAGGTAAAGAAACATAAAATAAGTCTTTTAGTGCATCAATACGAAACTATTTGCATAAACAGGGAGAAACAATCGACAAATTCTTTAGATGTTTCAACAATGTCATCACTGACTTGAAGAACTTGGGTAAGATATATCCCAATGATGAGCATTTAACAAAGATTATAAGGTCATTGCCAAAGGAATGGAGACCTAAGGTGACAACTTTAGAAACTATAAAAGATCTCGACACTATTTCACTCAACTAGTTAAGAGGAAACTTGATGATCCATGAAACTGAGCTTAGGCGAGATGAAGGATCTTCATACAGAAGAGGAATGACACTAAAAGCAACTGATGAATCAAATCCATCAAACAAAGATGAAAGTGACACTGAATTGCAAATAGATGGAGATGAAGAATTCAATTTCATGGTCAAAAAATACGTTTGCTTCTATAAAAAGAAGCTCATGAAGAAAAGAGAAGGAAACAAGAAAACTAGAAACAACAGGTTCCTATCAAAAGGGAGTAGCAGTAATAGCAATACAAAAACAGTCAAATCATATGTTATCACTACAAAAAGCCTGGACACACAAGACCAGAAAGTCCTTTTCTTCAAAAGGAAAAATCAGAAAATAGAAAACCCAAAAAGTAAGCAATGACTGCAGTTTGGTTAGATGATTATTTTGAAAACTTTGAAGAAGAAGAGCCTGAAGAAGTCAACAACATTTGTTTTATAGCCGAATTAGGAGACGATGAGGTATATTATTCTGATTCTGATATTGAAATTGATGAATTAAGAGATGCATATCATGATTTATACAATCAGTACAAAAAATTAACAGTGCAATGTTTCAAAAAGATTAAGAAGTCCAAAAATAATGATGTATCCTTGACAAATAAGATTAAATCACTAGAATATGGGAATAAGAATTTCTTGTCTAGAATTATGTCCCTTGCAAAAATTCTCTGAAAAGGAATTTTTTGAGCAAAAGTTAAGTCAGTTAGAGAATGCATTACTTGAAAATGATTTTGTTAAGGTAAAACAGTTTTTTAAAAAAAGGTTGCTTCTCTAGAAAAAGATCTTGCCAATTTTGTTAATGGAAAGAAAAATCATGATGCCTTGCTTGGGAATGGTAAATGTGTTTTCAATAAAATTGGAATAGGATATAATGAAAACAATATTATTAAGCCATACAAGAATTTCTTTGTTAAATCTAGTAGTAGTTATAGCCAAAATAGTAGGAACGATAAGTGGAAAAAATCATAGTAACTATCATTCATCTGTTTTATACGATTATTGTGATAGATATGGTCACATTAATCCTTCTGGTTACTTTCATAAAATGAAGAAACTATCTCATATGTATGTTTGGAGACCGAAAGGTCAAACTACTAACGTGAAAAGACCCAGAAAAATTTAGGTAACGAAAATAAGATAATACAATTTGTAGATATGCTTAAGAACAAAGATGAGAGAAAATCAATGGATAGTTGATAGCGGTTGTTCGAGATACATGACAGGTGAAATATCATATTTCAACTATATTGAAAGGAAAAAGGAGGTAATGTTGTCTTTACCAATAAAAACAAGGCAAAATTCACCAGAATTGGTAAAATTGGTGACTATAACTCTTCTTTTATTAATAACATTCTTTATATTGATGGATTGAAACATAACTTGTTGAGTGTAAGTCAATTATATGATAAGGGTTATAAAGTTACTTTCTATGCATCACATTGTGAATTAATTGATAATATTGTATTTGTTGGTCCTAGAAATTAGAACATATACTGTGCTTAACTAGAAGATATGTCTTCACAAACTGTTAAATATTTTGTTTCAATAGAAAAGGATTCATTTATCTAGCATAGAAGATTTAGACATGCTAGCATGAGCATCTTATCAAAATTGTCTAAAAATGAATTAGTGTGAGGATTACCTAACTTGAAGTTCGAGAATAATCAGATCTACAAATTTGTTTAAAAGGAAAACAAATTAAAAGTATTCTAAAAATATTGTATCTACTAACTAGCCGCCTGAACTTGTACATATGGATTTATTTAGTCCTACTAGGACTCAAATCTATAGTGGTAAGCATTACGTCTTTGTTATAATAGATGATTATTTTTTATTTATATGGGTTTATTTTCTATCAAATAAGGATGATACTTTTGAAGTGTTTGAGAAGTTTTGCAGAAAATTTAATATTAAAAAAGGGTATTGCATTACATCTATTCGAAGCGCTCATGGAGGAGAATTCACAAAAAATTCGAAGACTTCTGTAATAAAAATGGGATAACTCATAATGTTTCATGCCCAAAGACTCCTCAGCAAAATGGAGTTATTGAGAGAAAGATCAGGGCTCTCTTTGATATGGTTAGGACAATGCTGTATGAAAGTTGTCTACCTCATGGTTACTGGGCAGAAGCCTGTCAACTGCTTGTTACATACTTAACAGGTGCCTTGTAAGACCAATTCTAAAAAAGACCCCCTATGAGTCGTGGAAAGGAAAAAAACCGAATGTCGATTACTTTCGAGCATTTGGTTGCAAGCGTTTCGTTCTAAATAATGGAAAAGACAATATTGGAAAGTTCGATGTGAGACAGATGAAGCTATCTTTCTGGGCTACAGTACAACTAGCAAAGGGTTTAGAGTTTATAATAAAGAATAAAGAGGACAGAATAATTAATACATGTGGTATTTGACGAAGCACTACCCTCGACAAACAACAGCTAATTCAGATGATGAAGAGCATCCTTCAGCTCCAAAAAATACATCATAGACTCAAACTACACCTATAGTATCTTTGGAATTACTAGATCAAGAAGGCCTTTCTGAACCCAGGATAGAACAAGCTCCTTCATCTCAGCAGGATCCTATATAACGAAGAATGCCAGAGAATGGAGAGGTCAAGATACAGATCATTACATTATAGGGGACCCTTTTGAAAGTCTAAGAATCAGATCTTCCTTCAAAAATAATTATGTTGCTCTCATCTCACAATTAGAACCAAAGACTATTGAAGAGGCTCTTACTGATGAAAATTGGGTTTCAGCTATGAAAGACAAACTGAATTAGTTTGACAAAAACAAAGTTTGGAATCTAGTACCTCATCTGTAAAACAAGTCAATCATTAGAACTCATTAGGTATTTCGAAACAAACTTGAAAAAAATAGTAAGGTGGTAAGAAAAAAAGCTAGACTTGTAGCTCAAGGTTATAATTAACAAGAACGTATTGATTTTGATGAGACTTATGCACTTATTGCTAGACTGGAATCGACTTGAATTTTACTTGCCTTTGCATGTTATAGAAACTTCAAATTATTCCAAATGGAAAAGTGCCTTCTTAAATGGATATATTGACGAAAAAGTGTTTATTAAGCAACCTCTAGGTTTTGAAGATGAAAACCATCTTGATTACGTGATGAAGTTGACTAAAGCCTTGTATGGTCTAAACAGGCTCCTCAAGCATGGTACAAGAGGTTAAGTAACTTTCTACTTAAGAATAACTTCGAAAGGGGAAAGGTAGATAAAACCTTATTTATTAAAAAAAAGGAGAATGATTTACTCATAGTGCAAAAATATGTTGATGACATAATATTTGGTGCTACTAATCAATCTTTTTATAAAGAATTATCAGCATTAATGCAGGAGAAGTTTGAAATGAACATGATGGGAGAACTATCTTTCTTTCTCATATTACAAATCAGACAAACAGAAAAAGAGATCTTCATTCGCTAAGACAAATACACAAAGGAACTCATTAAGAAGTACTATTTTGAGAATGCCAAACTGATAGGTACTCCTATGAGTTTTAGAACTCAACATGATACGGATCAAGAAGGAAAGGCTTTGGATGAGATAAAGTACGGAAGAACGATTGGGTCACTATTATATCTTACAAGCTCAAAACTACATATTATGCTTAGTGTGTGCCTTTGCGCACACTTTCAGTTAAATCTAAAAGAAAGCCACCTTCAAGCAGTCAAGAGGATCTTTTGATATCTTCACGGAACTATGGATTTCAGATTATGGTATCCAAAAACTAACTCATGTAACATAGTTGACTATTGTGATGCAGAGTATGCAGGTGATGAAGTTGATCGAAAAAGCATAAGTGATCATTGTCAATTTCTTGGACGATGTCTAGTTTTTGGTCTTGTAAGAAACAAAATTGTACAACGCTTTTAACAACTGAAGCATATTCCTATATGGATGAAGCATCTACTCTAGGATTTCTCTTTGAACTTTAATCATATTCCTATATTAAGTGATAATACTAGTTTAATAAATCTTTTTTAAAATCCCTTACATCATTCTGGGACTAGGCATATATAAATCAAGCATCATTTTCTTGGAGATCATGTTTTAGAAGGAACCATTGATCTTTTGCATGTTAATATTGAAAATCAAGTAGTTGATATCTTCACTAAGCCACTCTTTGAAGATAGATTTTGCGTGTTAAGAAAAGATCTTGGTATGCGTAGACTATCTGATATTCTTTCTACATAAATTTTCTATGTTACTTCTCTTTGTAGACATTAGCAGGCTCCTTCTAATATGTTTCTTCAGAAGCCTCCTCTTATTTTAGTTGGCTCCTCTTAGTTTAGAAGGCCTCCTCTTAGCTTAGGAGGCTCCTTCTAGTTTAGAAAGCCCCTCTTATTTTAGAAGGCTCCTCTCAATTTGACAGAGTAGGATACATGAGTCCTAAAAAGGAAGTTACTTCATAGCATCATTTCAGCTTTTCAAAATACGCGCGTGTCACCTTGGAAACTTTCTGTATGTGACTGACAGAAGATACATAAATGATCACACTTCTTTTATTAGCGTGTACAATTGCTAATCCTCACATGAAATCAATGCCCTAGAATCATTAAGCAGACTTCTTTCTTTTACTCATCTTTATCTTTCTCAGAAGTGTCGTTCCTTGCTCTCTGCACCCTAATTCTCTACTTCCTATCAAATTTCCTTAACCGCACCAAGATTACTCACAATGGCACAAACAAAATCAAAAGGACAAAAGAAAATCTTGACTTCCTCTAACCATAGCGAAACTCTCAGCCATGAACAAACTCTGATTTCTGAGTCTTTGTCTTTGTCACCAATAGTAGGATTGTTAAACACCCCTACTGAACCTGTTGCTCTTTCCTCTAAGCCCCAAGTTTCAGAAACACCCATTCAAGAGACTTCAAAGGAGAGAAAAAGGCATATTTTGGCTATGTTATCTCTAAAATCATACTCTGATTCATCCTCCAAGAATGATGACCCAACAATCAAAAAGTAATATGTCTCTGACTCTAGTGAAGAAGAAGAAGAAGAAGAAGAAGAAGAAGAAGAAGAATCCTCTAGTGAGGGGGAGCCAGCGAGAAAAGTAAGGTTCCACTCTCCTTCATTCTCACTATCCACTCTTACTCCGCTTATCCTCTCTTTCAAAACTTTCTCACCACCATCCATTACTCCTCAACCCAGTTCTAAGGATAAGAAAGTGCCCAAAGTGCACTGGATTGTAAATGATGATGGTTTAGATGAAGAACCAGCTCCATTAATAAGACGACCACGGACCAGAGCAAATGTTGCAAAACAAGCTGAAAGAATTGATCAACAAGAAGCCCTGACGTTGAAAAGAAAGAAGAAGAAGAAACTTAAAAGAAAAAAAGAGCAGAAATAAGAAATGGCAAAGTGCCTATGGTTAAAGAAAAGATTGAGGACCCAACTATTAGGGATGAGCTAGTTTTTGAAGAAGGCTTGTTTGAAGAAATACCAAAGGCAAAACGATCAAAGTCGAAGAAACAAAAGAAAGGAAAAACTTTAGCACCTATTAAGCTATTTTAATCAATGGAAGCTGAAGCAAGGTACAATTTGCGGTACAAGAAGCGCAAGGTAGTTGCAGGACACATTTTGCCTCCTCTCCTGTTCGATGAAATTGGTATTCCCCTCTCCTCTCTTTTACTTGCTGTTGGTTGGGAAATTATCTGAACTTGAATGAGATAGTGTATGATGACTTAGTTAGATGCTTTTACACACACATAAGAAAAGACAAAATTAATGAAAAGCTAGCAATAATCTATTGGGTATGTGAGTATGAGATCTTGATTATGGAATAAATTTTGGCAAACATTCTTAATGTAATTGTCATAGGTAGAACTTGAAGTGAATCACAAGTTAGTACAACACTTAATAATGAAGTATAGATGCACAAGAAGGAGGGGGTTGAATTGTGATCAACTTTTTCGTTAATCCCCTTTTTAAATTTTTTTTTGAAAACACTGTAGTGAAGTATTTTTGAAAACTTATGAAACACTAAGATTGAAAATTAAAAGTTAAGAGAGATTGAGAGTTCGAGAGGTTTTGACACAGTAGTTTTTATACTGGTTCACCCTAAACTGTGGGTTACGTCCAGTCCTCAGAAGACTTTTTGAGATTTCACTATCTCTTAAACTTTATAAAGTATTCTTTGTTTCTGAGCCTCTTCAGGTCTCTACAATCAGTATTCTTTCACACTTAGCCTCTTCAGGCTATCT
>JANIHZ010000209.1:60786004-60797070 GCA_027478365.1 Erythroxylum rufum | reverse complement strand
GGTAGGGATGACGATGATGCCGAAGGTGGTGTTGCAGCAGAGGCTAGGTTTGAGAGAGGGAGATCGTTGCTGTGTTTCTACTTTCTAGGCTGCTTATTCTCTAGAACTTTCAGAGAGGGACGGAGAAAAAATAAGGACGTTAAAGCAACCGTTAGATTAAATGGACGGGTGGGATGGATTACGCGGTCGTCCATCCCACTCGTCCTTAGTATATATACTTAATAAGACAACCTTGTCATTGGATCCAATATACCACATATCCAATATAAGCCACACCATTTCAATGAAACCTGAATTGCAATCAGCAATCCAAACGTTCGATAACAGGACATTTTTGCGATGGGGAGAGCTAGCAAAGCAAAACTAAAACATCCATATTTAGAAAATTTGGCAAATCAGACACTGACACGCATGGTTTCATTGGTCCACACATAACACTAGATGCCAAGGTATTTATTAATAAATCTCCAAGTAGAGTGCTTGGTTTTCTCTTTCAAGTTCTCCTCACTCCCACTATCCTGCAATTTCCTTACTTTCTACAGCACCAGTTTTGCTTTTCATCAGCATCCTAGTCCGGTAGAGCTATCTATTTATGATGTGGGGTTCACAAGGGACAGGCAATTATGCGCCGTGGCATTTTCTATTGCATCCGAACGTTGGGTTTTGTTTGAGACGACGATGGTCAAATTTTACACTAACAATAATAATAAAATACTAAACAAATGTATTTCATCATTGTACGCGTAAAATACGAGGTGGTGACCGACAACAAATAACCAAAAACAAAAATTCAACCAAATTTCTATCTTTTCACACCTCATAACAATATGTAGACTAGAAATAGAGCCGTTTTCTCTCTGACTCCCTCCTTTTTGCTCCCTTCATTGCACCAAGATAGTGAGGCACAGTGTCACTCTGCTCTTTAGAGGCTCTAGTTTCTTCTATTCTTCACTTTCGTTTTCTCTACCTGATAATGTAAAACTCGGACAAAATTAAAAGCTAAGGAGAAAACTGGATTCTTTCTTTGGTACTCAAGCCCCAAAAAGGACCTTAAAAGAAATGGCTTTCTCTAGGTTCTTTGCTTTGTCTCTTCTCCAAATTTTCTTGCTCGTGAGCTTGTGTTGGGCTGTAGATCCAACGGTGACATATGAGTTTGAGGTGTCTTACATTACTGCCTCTCCTCTTGGCGAGCCTCAGCAGGTTAGTTCTTTGGATCTCTCTGTTATTTGCGTTTATCTTTGCATTGTCTTTTTGTTTCTGTTTCTGCCCATTAGATCTTTTCTTTTCTTTATTTTAACTTCTGAAACCAAGGGTATGCTTGAAATTCTCTAAAGTTTCAACCTGTAACTTTAGATCTGCTAAACTTGCTTGCGCACTGACAATTTCAGTTTAAAGCACTACACTTTAGTGTGTACGGTTAAAATGGTTTTGGTAACTAATGGTGAGCTTTCAAGAGTTTTTGCTGAAGTGCTACCAAATTGCACTATTTTGCAGGTTATTGCTGTGAATGGCAAGTTTCCTGGTCCTGTTATAAATGTGACAACCAACAATAATGTCATCGTTAACGTTCGAAACAAATTAGACGAAAACCTACTTATGCACTGGTAGGATTTTCTTTCTTGAATATATCATATGAAGTGTGCAGATAAATGCACTTGCTTTTATACTTTGAACTGTATATATATACTTTGGTATATATAATGCAAGGGTCAGTAAATAACATTCATTGATTGAACCTTAGTCGGATTTCTTAGGTCTGGAATTCAACAAAGGAGAAGCTCGTGGCAAGATGGAGTGCTTGGTACTAACTGTCCAATTCCTTCAAAGTGGAATTGGACTTACAATTTTCAGGTTAAGGATCAGATAGGGAGTTTCTTTTACTTCCCTTCTCTCAATATGCAGAGAGCTTCCGGTGGATTTGGCACCTTTATTATAAATAATCGGGATATTATTCCAGTCCCCTTTGATACCCCTAGTGGAGACATTGTGCTTTTGATTGGTGATTGGTACAAGAGGAATCATACGGTTTGTACCCTCAGATATTATACTTGAGTGTGTTGTATCTTGTTAGAAGCTAAACACTCACTTTGTTTAATACTTTTGTAATTGGGGTTGTTTAGGCTTTGAGGAAGACTCTTGATGCAGGAAAAGACCTAGGGATGCCAGATGGAGTCCTTATAAATGGCAAAGGACCTTATCAGTATAACACTACTCTTGTTCCTGATGGCATTGACTATGAAACTATTGAAGTTAATCCAGGTGATTATCATACTTGCTAGTTGCTTGATATCCATCAATGTTTTTGTTCCACTTAGTGAATTGAAATATCAATTTCTTCGTTCAGCAGGATAAAGTTATATTATTATACTAAAATCTTGTGTTTTGGTTGCCAGAATTCCTCAAGTTCTAGCTGCTTAACCAGGAGTATATATGTTATGCTAGGCATTAGATACTTTTGTTCTAGGTTTTTAAAGGGTAATCCTGCTTGCTATTTACATTATTATCAGCATTACCTTGTGTACTAGTATTTACTTCACAACGTATAAAATGCTATTCTCGATTATATATTGTATAGCTGTGTAAACCTTTATATTGCTGTTATTTTATTATGATTTTACATTCCTATAGCTAGAAGTCCCTCATCAAGTGACAATGTTGTTATATTTTTCCAGGAAAAACGTATCGCCTTCGTGTGCACAATGTTGGTACTTCAACCAGTCTGAATTTCAGGATTCAGGGCCATAATCTTCTTTTAGCTGAGTCAGAAGGATCGTATACTGTGCAGCAAAATTATACCAGCTTAGATATACATGTAGGACAGTCATATTCGTTTCTGGTTACAATGGATCAGAACGCAAGTACTGACTACTACATTGTAGCCAGTGCTAGGTTTGTGAATGAATCCCAATGGAAAAGAGTTACTGGAGTTGCCATATTGCACTATACTAATTCCAAGGGCAAGGCAAAAGGTCCACTTCCTGATCCACCAAATGATGAATTTGACAAAACCTTCTCAATGAATCAAGCAAGATCCATCAGGTTAGAATCAGTTGTTTTTCAATGCATTTTTACTTTGTTCTTAAGCCTTTTCAGTTCCACCAAGCTTTCAGCAGTTAAAATAACTGAAAAAAAAATGTTAAAGACAAGAGCTCATCTTGTGTTTGGAAGCTCAAAATTTTTGACCTTGAAAACAATGAGGCAATCTTTTGGTTTGAACTTCAATATTCGTTTTAACACATCTTTGAACTCTATGGCCAAGTTGACTCAAAATTTTCAAAATATACAGGTGGAATGTCTCTGCCAGTGGTGCACGTCCTAACCCACAAGGTTCATTCAGATATGGATCAATCAATGTGACTGATGTTTATGTTTTGAAAAACAAGCCACCTGTGATGATTAGCGGGAAAAGAAAGGCAACTCTTAGTGGTATATCCTTTGTCAATCCTTCCACTCCTATCAGGCTTGCTGACCAGCACAAAGTGAAGGGAGTATATAAGCTCGATTTCCCCAAAACACCCATTACAGGACCACCTAAAATGGAAACATCAGTTATAAATGGAACCTACAGAGGTTTTATGGAAATCATTCTGCAGAACAATGAAACAAAGATGCAGAGCTATCACCTGAGTGGATATGCAGTTTTTGTTGTAGGGTAGGAAATTATTCACGCCTGTTTCTCTTCAACTTTTCTACATTATCTTTTTGAAAAAACAAAAAAAAAATCTACATCTTTGAGCACATTCCGTAATCACTTTTATTTTGACTCGATGCAGAATGGATTATGGTGACTGGACTGAAAACAGCAGGGGCACGTATAATAAGTGGGATGGTGTTGCACGCTCAACAGTACAGGTACACTATTAATATGGTTCTACGGGTCCACATCCTTTGTTTACCTGAAAACTTTATAACAATCAAAGTTTCGATCATCATATTCCCTATGCTGTCATTAATTGCCTGTGACAGATGTCCTAGAGAATATGTTGATGGAAACCTTCATTGTTATGAAGTTAGCTGTCATTAGTTGCCTGTGACACATGGTCAACTGTATTACAGCTAAAAAGAAGTCCTCATAGTTCTTGATGTGCTTTTCAGTCTGTGTGGTATGTAACTGAAAATCTAAAGTTGATTCTTATAGCCATTGCTTGCACGTGGTCTACTATACATGTTAATCTGATTCATATTTTACTTTTGATGCCAACAATTTGTGATCATTTACAAGTTATCTATGTAATTAAGCAATTTTGGACATCTCTTCTTATGTTTACGGTGCAAAAGAATATATCTTTCAAATCCTAGCTGGCCTTTGTATCATTATCTGTCGCTTGGAATTCCAATTTGTTAAAATGATTAAGGGTTGCTAGAGCTAGACAGGTTTGATCTGTGACTAGGAAACTCACGAACTGGACCAGTAACTGCTTCTGATTGCGAATATGCTAAGAAATTAAATCTTTCCGTTTCCAAAAGTTGTATCTTGAAGTTAGATTAAATTTTAGAGGTGTCACAGGCGAGAAAGAAATGATGACACCTACATATCTGTCTGTGTATAGGTGTATCCTGGAGCTTGGACTGCAATTTTAGTATCACTTGACAACGTTGGAGCATGGAACCTCAGAAGTGAGAACCTCGACTCATGGTACCTTGGGCAAGAAACCTATATCAGAGTTGTGAATCCGGAAGAGAATAACAAAACTGAATTCCCTCCGCCAGATAACGTCCTCTATTGTGGTGCTCTCGGCAAACTACAAAAGTATATATAGATTTTTTTACTGTTACACTCTTCTACACTGAGCTCATTTGTCCCAATGAAACACTGGAAAGCTGATTATATATGTTTCCTTCTTTCAGGCCTCAGGATATCTCTTTAAATGCATTGCCAAGAGGGAATGTGCCAAAGCTCTTCTTCACATTGATGATGATGATCTGTGCTCTGGTGCCCGTTTTCAGTTGATTTTTCACATTGCTTGTCTGAGCCTGTCTTCTTGGTGTGGGTGCTTTAACTAGGTGTGCTCTGTTGATAGGAAATTTCCGGTGATTTTGACATGTATTTTAAACCTTCTGAGGTTCCACTTTGTTTATTGGATTATTATTCTTTTAAAGCCAGCAATTTATGTACCGCTGACAATTCATCAAGTTTCTAATAGAAGTAACTGCCCAAGGCTATAGTTTCATGTATCCTTGTAATGCCTTAAAAGTTCATTCTCAAAAGCAATGTGGTCCTCGATACTTACCACCAGCCCATCCTGGGGTTATGATGGATAGTCATTAGGTCCCAAGTTTTTACTCTTCTCCCAATGGATATTGATAAATCGAGGAGGTGGGGCATACAAACCTGAAATTTTCATTTAAGAAGGTGGCCCAAGTATTTTTCCAATATAAGGTGGAAAACGTTTAGAATAGCTGGAATTCATGTCACTTTCGGATTCGACGCGGTCCCTTTCGCCCATTTGCTTTAGGCATTGCCGTTCCAACTGGATCGTGTCCCCTGGCCGTTAGGACATCCAAGGTGCCGTTAGCTCATATTCGCGCTACGCTACGTTCCTAAACCTATTCTTCTGTGATAGATGATGAGTCTGAAATGGTCTTGAATGTGTTTTTATAATATTATCATCTCTCTCTCTCTCTCTCCTTGTATCTATTAATGTATTAATCGTGATAGGCAGGAAAATATATATACTTCATTGCTAGTGGTTGTCTTCAAACTTCAACAACAGAACATGTAAGAAGCACAAACATCCTCTTAGCCAACATGTCTCAGCAAAGTTGGTCCAGAGGCCAGAAAGAAGGCGAGGCATTCAGAAAACACACTGGCAAACATATATCTGAAATGCTAGACGGGACATGATTTACTGTTCAAATCATATCAATGCAACTGTTGAAAAAACTCTGAAGCCACTCCAAACATGAGATGATCACACGCTCAAATTCAAAAGCTATAACTACTACTGTTTGAACTGCATGCATGCTTTATAAAAAGCTGCATTTTTTAAGAAGATGACATCCTGGAGATATACAGCAGTTGTAGTGGCCTGGCCTGTGGGGATTCTTTATGAAGCCTTCTGTTCCGGATAACTTGAGAATCTACAGTATTACTGTTGGGTGCTGTAAAGTAGGTCTACATGTACTCTACACGGTCTCAAGTCCACAATTTCTACTGAACAAGGACAAAAGGATGAAAATGCATGCTCAAGGCCAGAGTTTATCATCTTCTCTTTTTCTTACAGTCTCCTGAGTTGAGTTGTACGTACGAGACGTTGGACAGAATATTACATGTGGCCTTCCGTTGCTTTTAAAAATAACAAAAGAAAATGTTTATTAGAGTTTACAAAGAACTTAAGAATTCATTGGATTTTGGATGTTTCCCTTTCATGCGACAGGCAACATAAACCATCTTCGATTTGCAAACTGCTTACATATTTAACCTTTATCCATATTCATGTCATCGTCCAAGATTGATCGAGTCTTCAAAGGTGGAATTTTGGAGCTTCAGTTTCGTAATTTCCTTGCAGTGGCAGGGGCACGGGCACGGGCACGTCATTCTGACATTAAACTCGTTATCGTTTTGAAGCATGCAAACAAAAGTCATTTGCTGTCTGATTACTGCGATTTGATTCGACGTGGTTTGGTCTGGTCTAGTCTGATCCCTTTTTTTCTTAAAGGGACGATTATTGCCTAGCGTGAGTGGCATCTGATACGTGACTTTTGACTCGCGTAATCTTTATTTGATAAGGGATTGTCTGGGCGGGCTCGATCTGTTTTGGGCTTTTCGATCATTCCAACACGACATGTAGCCGGATTTGGAAACTTGTACGGAGGGACTGAATTATTGAAAGCAAATAAAATAAAATATATATATGTTTGAACATATATAAAATTATTTTTGGGAAAATTCGAAAGCAAATATATATATGTTTGAACATTTAAAATTATTTTTTAGGAAAATTTGAAGCGTTGCATAAAGATTATCTATACTTATGTGAACTACACTAATGATTAAAAATATAAGAAAATTAATTAGACATTGCTCTCCAAACCAAGTACATAAAGAGCAAAATTCAGTTTTCATTCTTCCTCATTTTTAAAGGATTTTTCTCACATACTCTTAAATTTTATATTTCATTTATCTGCCCCTTTTTTCTTTTCTTTATCTGCTAGCATGACTTATTTAAGTTTACTTGCTCTTTCAAAAGTATAAAACTCCATTTATAAAAATTTTCTTATCTATTTTAAAGTGAGTTCTTTCTACTTCTAGTTTCAACATCTCTATTAAAAATATTCATATAGTAACTCCAACTCTTAAATCAAAACCTATTATAAAAAATTGCTCTCTATTTATAGTCAACATAGTGATGCTAAAATTACTCATCAATGAATCAAAACATAATCCTAAGATCATGGAATTCAATCGTACATATTAATATAGTATATGATAGAAATAGCTTTCCATATTTGTTGTCAAGTTATATATGTTTAAACCAAGTTTGTAACCTTATCAAATTGAAGCAATGAAATACAATTCTTGCATTACATCAATTTATTTTATATGGTAGTAAAGCATCTTTGCTTACACAAGCTCTAAATCCCACTATGGCCAATGAAAATATTAGCATCACAATCGAAGTTGTTAACCCTTCCTCTCAAAATACTATAAACTCAATTATTTCAATCAATGTTGCTGCTCAACTACTCTTGAAACTTTCCCCTCAAAATGACCCCTTATAAAAAGCCCAATTCCATGCTCTACTTTGAGGTTGCAATCTCTTTGGATTCATTGATGGTTCCAAACCATGTACTTCAAAAACAATTATTGAAAACAATAAAGATTTGGCTAACCTAGCATATTTTTTATTAAAAAGACAAGATAAACTTCTCTTACACAATATCATAACTTCTAATTCAAAATACATTATTCCAATTATTGCTAATGCCTCTACAATGCAAATCATTCCAACTCATGTTTGGTGGCCGTAAATAAAATCTTACTGGTACCAATCATGATGCCAATTTTATAAGAGAATACTTAGAAATCATAAGTGTAAAGTTGATGAACTTGCTTTAGTGGATGCTCTAGTTAATGAAAGATGATTCAGTTCTTTACATATTAAAAGACTTTAGACTACATTGTAAGGAGATTGTTGCAATTATATGAACCGGGAATCTCCCATTACCTTTGAAATAATTATATGATAAAACTATCTAAGTATATCCAAGATTGAAAATAGTGAAAGTCCTATTACGACAACAAATTTCACCAAGAAATCTAAAAACAAATACCCAACCAAAAGGCATTCTTCACGATTCCAAGGGTTTTATTCAGATTGCCTTAACCATGGTTAGGAATCACTTAGTAGGACAAATAATAGGAAATCCAACAATTACTCTCGTCAAAATAATCAATTCAACAAAGTTGTCTTTCAAATTTGCGACAAACCTTGACATGTTGCCAACACAATGCTACTGAATGAAAAAAATTGTTGGGACTCTCTTACAACTAACTTAACCTCTACATCTCAATTTGAAAATCATAATTGGTTCATTGACTCTTATGCATCCAACTGTATGATAGATAATCTTAAAAGTTTGTCTTTACAATCTACTTATGATGGCTAAGATGAAATTATTATTAGTAATGGATCAAGTTTGCAAATATCACACGTATACTTTCCACTTATTAAAAGATGTTTTTATATGTTCCTTCTATTAAAAAGAATTTGATTTCTATCTAACAATTTTGTAAAAATAATAATGTATCTATTGAATTTTTTCCTACATCTCTTTGTGTTAAGGACTTAAATAATGAAGGCAATCTTAACTAGAGGCTAGAATGAGGATGAAGTTTATGTAATGCCTTCTTCTGTGCATATCCAACCCTCTCAACCTCAGGTTATGATAGGTGTTAAGACATCCTACAATATTTGGCATCAATAACTAGGACAATCATCTTTTAGCATATTTCAACAGATAGTTATGTCCAATTCTTTACTAGGCAAATCAAACTCTGGTGTACCCACCTTTTATAAGTCATATGAATGTAACAAGAGTCATCAATTGCCATTTGGCTTATCCACCTTAACTAATGAAGTTCCAATTGAACTCGTGTACAATGATTTTTGGGTATCAATTCTTGTAAAATATATTGATGAGTTTCAATACTATGTTATTCTTCTTTGCCACTTTACAAATTATATTTGGTTTTATCCACTAAAAAATAAGTCTCATCTCTTCTCTTTATTCCCAATGTTTAAAGCCATTATTGAAAAATGTTTTAAAACTTCTATTATATCTATGTGCTCTGATGGTGATGGTGAATATGAACATCTAAAAAAAATTTTGCTACACAAGGCATTTTCACATATAAACACCCTCATATACCATAATACAATGACTCAGCTAAACAACACTATTAACATATTATAGAAACAGGTCTCACTCTTTTACATCAAGCCTTCATGTCTTCCTCTTACTGGTCATATGCATTTCAAATATATGTTTATCTTAGATTATCCACACCGTTCCTCAACCACAAATATCTATATGAAGCATTGTTTAAAGAAAAACCAAATTATTTAATTTCCTCGATTAAAACCTTTTGCCAAGTAAAATTAGACCCCAATTATAGAATCTAGACCATATGTGCTTATTGGATACTCCTTGCACTAAAATACTTATGAGTTTTTTTATCCCTTCACTAGCAGAGTTTTTATGTCACGATATGTCACCTTTGATGAGTCAACTTTTCCCTTTAAACCACATACTCCTAGCAGCTTTCTAAAACCACCATCTTCCTCTCACCTTTGGTATACTCCATCATCTCCTTTTAACTAAAATTCACACTTTGTAGCAGGGTAGCTCCTGCTACAATTTCTTTAGACGAACCTATGTTAGAGGCATCATAAATGTCATGTTATGGTCCTTAAGATTGCCATGTAAGTTTTCAACTTTATCTACTTCTCCTATCCTTTCAAATTTTTCCACCCCTACTTCTACAGAACCTCCTTAACTCATTATTATACCTTTCCACTTTTATATAACTCCCACATAATTCTTTACGTTATTGCACTCATCCAATTATCACTCATGCTCTCAAAATAATATTTTTCAAACCTAAAAGCCTATTTATAGTCAACAAGTATCCACTGTCATCCCCATTTGAACCAATGCGTATGTCTTATGTAATACAAAATCCTCAGTTGCTTAAAGTTATTTCCAATGAATACATAGCTCTCATATGTAATGGGACATAGTAACTTGTCCCCCCTAAAGACGGTCAGCATGTTATTGGATACAAATGAGTATTTCACATCAAAGATAAGAGTAATAGCAATATCTCTAACTACAAATCTAGGCTTGTTATCAAAGGCTTGCATTAACATCCAGGAGTAATTCTAAGGAAATGTTTAGTCTAATAGTAAAACTAGTTACTGTTCATTTTGTTCTCAGATTGGCACTTGTTAAATTTTGGTCATTGCATTGACAAGATGTGAACAATGCATTTTTAAATGGCCATCTTGTCATTGATCCATCTTTACTTACATATGAATGCCACCTTAAGAAGGTGATTTGTGGATTGAGGCAGGCTCTTATTTTGGCTACCATGACCTTGGGATAAGACGACTCTGATTGTTAGATCATTCGTGAGCTCTTAACCAAATAGGGTAGGCAGAGGTAAAGAAAAGTATAATTCACTACAAAAAATTATATTTTTAGTGAAAGTAAAAATTGTCACTAAAAGCAGTAATATTTGTCACTATTATTAATAGTGTTCAATCTTTGAAGTCGTCACCTTCCGTCACAAATACCTCCATCACTAATGAAATTGTGACTAATTTAAAAAATGGTCACTTTGTGACTAATTTAAAAAATAGTCACAATTATGCAACGCTTCTGTGATACAAATACTGACACTAAAACTTGTGAAATGTGTGACAAAACTATATGATTACAATAACTTTACATATTTATGACAAGTTTATTGTTACAAATAATATAAAGTAGTGACGAATTATGTCATAACAGTACTTCATTTTATTGTAACAAAATTGCCAACACTAAAACCTATCAAATGT
>JANIHZ010000209.1:60731623-60756847 GCA_027478365.1 Erythroxylum rufum | reverse complement strand
ATTATTAACTTTATTATTATTATTATTATTATTGTTATTAAATAGTTTTACTTTAGTCTAGTCCAAATTAATTAAACTTTGAATCAGGATCTGACTCGCTAATAATGAGGACCGATTGAAAACATGCCAAGTTTGAATCTTTTAATTATGTGTTCGAGTATGAATAATTTAGTAGTCCAAGTTAAATCAAGTTTACATAGGTGTGTTGGAACATGTATAATTTTAAGCATATTTAAAAGCTATTTTGTTAATCGGTTAAGTTTAGACTTGAAAAGCCCATTGGCATGATCCTGGCTACTGGAGGCTCAAGCTCGATCTGAGGCCTGATTTGACTCGAGACAGTAGACCTGAGCCCAAGCCTAATAGGACTAGAGGTAGCTCGAGTTTGATTTGGCTTGACCAATTTGTTTTTCAATTTAAAATGTTAAAATGACATCTTTTTGTATATAAAAGTCGAACCTTAGTATAAATCGAGCTTGAGCAATCTGAGACTTAGTCAACTCAAACTTTGTCTTGTTAATTTTAAGCCAGGCCGAGTCAGGCTCAAGTTCGAGCCCAATTGTCATCCCTTTATTTGAAGTTAACTCAAATATGAACACTTTGTAAAGATAAAATAATTAAGTTTAATTGAACTTTTAACTTCACTTTGGGTCGATGAGAATCTCATCTGCCACTCCAAGCTTTTGGATTATTGGCTTTTGGGCCTCTCTCGTTCCATCGACCTCGGGCTCAAATTTGGCACCAAATATCTAACGCCAACCATACGATACTAACTACAGTGCCTTGCCTTCTCCGACGAAGTCTCGTGCGTGGTCTGATTGATTTCTCAGAGGTAAAAGAACCCTTCCTGATCCGATATTCCAAATTCGTTAACAGTTCTATACTGGGTTGATGTGTTTTCTTTTTCTTTTGTTTTGCTGTATTTGTTTGAGAGTGTCGGTTCTTTAATCCTCTGTACTTTTGTTTTTAGCTTACAAGCTGTATGATCGAAGTCCTCAACCAGCCTCATATTTCCAGTCTCAGTCTCTCTCACACTTTTTCGAGCTTCAATCCTGTTCAGTTATGTAACCTTTTTATTTCCTCTGCTTTTCGAGTGAAGCAAGTCGACTACAGCTTGCTTTTGAAGTCCTTGTTAGAGGCTGAAGAAAGAAACGCGTTCCGATGAAGATGTATGGTGTTGCTTTTATCTTGTCTGCTTATTAACAGCTCTTAAATTGTTAATCTGTTGCTGCTTTTATGAGCATTCTTAATTCTGTTGCCGGGTTTTGTGACATCTTGACCAATGGACAGAAAGAAGTACAACCCGGGTGCACTCACCAATTTTGAAGTACTAGATTTTTTAAAGTCAAGAGGTGCTTCGAATGATGCTTCAAGGGTTGTTGCTCCTGTAGCACCATCAGAGTACAAGGTCTTTTCTTGTTTTTTCTCTTTTGAAATTCTCTAGAGAAGACGTTTAATTTGTGTTGTTTAGACAAATGAGTTTTAAATTCTTGATTTTGTTGGCTACCCATGTCCAAGGTTTATGACTATTTGATGGAAACTCCAGCCTGCAACCAAACAAGGGAGCAAATTGATGAATTCTTGGACAAATGTCAAAGGTTCAACCTTGCCAAAGCAGAGGTTCTTAATATCATCGACATGAAGCCTTCTCAATTAGTTGAAATTGACCCTGTAAGTCTGATTATTTCTTCTTTCATCATCTCTCCATAGAAATTTGATGTGAGGTCTCAAATTACTCTTCTTCTTTTCTTTTCTGAAATTTTCATGCCTACACTACCTAAAAGTGACGTGCATTCACTTTGTTATGCACGAGAATAATGATGTTAAAGTGTGACAAAAATTCAAGAGAATACACTAAAAAGTTAACTGCAAAACTTTAAATATGTTTTAGGAGAAGCAATTGATGTTGAGATTGGTGATTGGTCGTGAATCAATTGAAATTGGGGAACAAAAAGGAAGAAGAAGAAAAAGAAGTTGATACTTTGGTGAAACAAAGAAAGAAAAAAAATGAACAATGTAGCACGAGCTTCATGAATTTGCTTATGAGTTATTGTTGGTAATACGTAAACACCAGGAACTAATTAATTTACACCACAGCGGATAACTCTTTCTAACTAATTAATTTACACCATAGCGGATAACTCTCTTTCTAACAAACTTTGTACATAGCTCTAACAAATCTCAACAATTAGGACACCTACACAACACCTCTGTAAATAATTGCAACAAATTCGTTAGCTCAACATGTACATGCAGTTTGTATAGTGTGTTTAGCAGCAATATACGAAAGGTTTATTTGCTCTTCTCTTTCCTTTTTGTTTCATCGATTAACGGTGAAGATACTAAAGCAATACTCGCATAGTATCAGAGCAATGATCCATACATTTACAAACACCTAATCTCTAAATAAAAGCTCGAATCAACCATGGAAGATGAGATTCAAACAAGCGATGAATACCAACATCAACCAGACGATCTTACCCTCTCACTAGCCGATAGTCCGGGAACAGTCATGGTGACAAATGCCCTTGACGGGATCAATTATCTGAGTTGGAGCAGATCAATGACCATTTCTCTTAAAGCCAAGAACAAGTTAGGATTGGTGAACGATGAAACAAAAAGGAAAGAAAAGAGCAAATAATCTTTTCGTATATTGCTGCTAAACACACTGTACAAACTACATTTATATACATGCTGAGCTAATGAATTCTATTGGGATTATTTAGAGAGGTGTTGTGTGGGTATCTTAGCTGTTAAGATTTGTTAGAGCTATTTATAGAGTTTGTTAGAAAGGAAGTTATTTGTTGTGGTGTAAATTAATTAGCTCCTAGTGTTTACGTACTACCAACATGACCAGAGCGGCTTCATATGACAATGGTTCATAATCACTAGAAACATTGGCGATAAACGACATGTAAGTAGAAGAAAAAATGGGAAATGTAGGTGAGGGAATGTCGAGTGTACCCGAAGAGAGTGACGAGCCATTGGTAGCAGTAGTGCCAAGTTGGGTCTCGTAGACTTCCCAACTTGAAGAGTGATGTTGGTAGTATGTAAACAAGAATTAATTAATTTACACCACAGCGGATAGCTCCCTTTCTAACAAACTCTGTTCATAGCTCTAACAAACCTCAACAGCTAGGACACCCACACAATACCTCTGTAAATAATCGCAACAAAATTCTTTAGCTCAGCATGTATATATATGCAGTTTGTACAGTGTGTTTAGCAGCAATATACGAAAGGTTTATTTGCTCTTCTCTTTCCTGTTTGTTTCATTGTTTAACGGTGAAGATACTAAAGCAATACTTGCAGTTATGTATAAGATGCAAGTATAAAGGAACAAAATTAGCATTAGCAATTTATACTTGCATCTATGTGTTTGTTCATAGACAAGTAGTAAGATGAATAATGAATTAACTTGGCTAGTTTAAGACTTGGAACTTTATAAAGTCAAAGATTTACAAACTTTATAATTGGGTTTGTTTTCTTAAACTGTTCGTGCAAAAAATATAATAGTTACATTATGTGTTTGTTTGTAGATAAGTAGAGGAATGTTGAATCGATTTTCATAATATGAGACTTGGAACTTTGCAATGTAAAGCTGTTTTCTTTTAATAGATAAGTTGCAACAATTAGGGCAATTTGTGATCATTAGTTTAAAATTTTATAAATAGAATTTCAGTAATTACAAGTTATGAAACATTTTTTCTAAATTTAGGACAAAATAAAAGTTGCAATGTAGTAACCATACATTAATAACTGTGTATTGATTTTGTAGTCTGCAAAAATAACTAGGGAAAATAACGCCGATAGACCACTGCAAAAATTGAAATACTAGTTTATTTATCATATTATTTTATTACTTTGGAATACAAAGAGTTATAAAAAACTTCTTCATAGATTGACCTACATTAACCTCGTGTGATTCTTAGTATCCCCAACATCAATCCCCCGCACCTAATTGAAATTGACCATATGGGTTTTAAAATGTTTCATCTTTCTTCCTCAATAACCTATTTCTGTGAGGATTCTTTTCTTTTCTTTGATTTTTTTTGTCTTTTGTATTTTATAAAATGTAATCTGTTTGCTTGTCTTTACTTCTTGGATAGCGTAGGAATTGGGTTCTGAGAGCCATGGTGTTAATTTCCTTTTACTATAGGTGATATTTTTAGCAAAATAAACTGGTTTACGTTTCAGAGGCAAATAATTTGTTGCAAACGTGCAACCAAAAAAGAAGAGTAGACCAACTGAATGAATATTGCAAATTTAACAGTACTTTCTATTCTTTGGCAGAACCTAAAATACTGCGGCATAAACCATTAGAATATTACGCATTTTGAAATGCTAATATATAAGGACTAAACGATGAGTTTCTAGCAATTCTAATTGCTAGCCTTATGTGTTCTTAAGGATTCATCCATTGCCAATGAAAGAGTGGCGATGCTCGCATACACTGATATTGACAAATCTCTCCTAAAAAGATGCTGACCGTTAAATTAACAGATCGTATTCCTCATCTTGTTAGTTTCCCATTGTTCTCCAAATTTGAAACTGAATCTTCCTATCCTCTATTTGCCAATGATGGTATAGTTATCTGATAAGGATTTTTTAATGGGAGTAATGAAGAAAGGAAGAGTGGAGCAGAACAAAGGAGAAGAGTAGACGACTATTTTCTTTTTCAACCCCCCAAAAGAAAAGTTACAGGTACTTAAATAGAGAAACTTAACAATCTACGAAGACAAAGTCATGATCCCATAAACATAGGAATCCTCTAGAACCACTACACAAATAGAACACAATAAACATAAATAACAGCCCACTTCAATAACCACGTAATTCACCCACTACCCACTAACACTGACTGCGCTACATATCATTATCCTATGTAAAGTTACTACTTGCTCAATGAAAAGTTTTTGCAGTTTATGGGGCTTCCAATTAATTTTTTTGTCTTGCTGATGCTAAATCCTCTCTCATTAAGGCAAAGAATTTAAAGAGGTTCTTCAAAGAGTTGAGTTAAAATTATCCTTCTGTAGCTTTTCTTGCAAATCAACTATTATTGTTTTGCATATTCTCTCAAGTATTGTGAGGCCATTAATTCTGTCAGAATCCACACTGTTTCCTTGCATTCCTGATTATTAGTCATTGATATGTTTATAGTTTCCAGGAAAAGTTAGCAGCAAATAAATGATGATTTGGTTTAAAAAATATGTCGTGATGCTGAAATGTTTGATGTTGAAAAATTACAATCCGGAAAATCAATTGTGCATTTCTTACTGAAGAAAGCCAGTTCTTTCTCCTCTGGTTGGATAAATGATCTGCTCGAAATTTTGCAACTTGCAATTAGATTCTTATCCTCTAATTTTTATCAGCTTATTGAGCAATCTGATAAGCGACTGGGAGACCAATTGGAAGAACTCGTGGAGTTAGTTAACGAGGTATTTCCACCTCCTTCAGATCCACCAAATCCTGAAGTAGCAATGGCTGAATAAGAAACTGCATAGGGAGAGCATAATCACATAAATAAAAATAAATACCCAGATGGGAAACCTGTGAATGACATTGGAAAAGAAGCTGTGGAACAGGAAGCAACGGAGATGGAGACAAGCTAATTGGAATGGTTTCTACTTGATTTTACAGAGGGAGAGTTCATTTCGGATATTGAAATGCTCTAACAAGAGTAGAAAACGATATATTGAATTGTGTTCTGAAACTTGAAAGAACGGTTGTCGAATATGTGCATGGAAATGATGGACTAACATTATATCATCTTGTTTGGTAAATTATCTGATCTCGTCAATTGCAAAAGGTGTGCTTTGGTTGAATGTTGCTGTGGAAGTCCGGAGGCATTCACAGGCCAGTGGATTACATTTTTCCAGTTACACTTCATATTCAAAAATAAATTTGTTAATACTGGTATGGGACACCCACCCTTCACTTCGGTCAGTGTTTATTCTTATCATAGGAAAGTTACGAGACAGCCTTTACTTTATCTGAAGAATCTACTAAGAAAAGGACCTAAAGACTAAGATAGTACCATAAACCTGAAAATACATGAATCTTTTCTTTCTGTGATTAAGAACATTTTCAGCTTTCATAGTACCATAAACCTGAAAATACATGAATCTTAAGAACATTTTCAGCTTACTTTTGAAAGAACATGCACGATGCATTAAAATATCAAAAGAATCCCATTTACGCATGAAGGTGGCACAGTACAAAGAGCTTAGCTAGAAGTCTAGGAGCGATAGGACTTTTGAAATTTGTATAGAGACAGAAGTAAGCAGTGTGGAAAGGCCTATCCTATACACGACCTCACCTGCTCCTTCAGATCAACAAGAGTGTCAAATCAAACATCGCTTCGAAATAATTTCTCTTTTATCTCTTCTTCCTCAACAGAGAACCCGAAGCGAAGCTGCCTGAATTATAGGTACTGAGAAGAAGATGGCCAAGAAATGGGCGACCTGACTACGATGACCAACCCTGCCTTGCCTTGCCTGCTCTTTGCTTTGGTTTTAACATTTTAACACTCTCTTCCATTCCCTACTTTTGTCAACTTGTCTCCCTCTTTCCAGGAAATAATTGTTCGTGTTTTGGAATATGATGAGAAATCCAAGGAATGGTTATGTGTATTTTATTATAAGCTCTGATTTTTCATTATTAAAAGTTGTTTTCGAGATAAGTATTATTGTGAGAAATTAATAATAATAATAATAAATTAATATGAATAAGTTACAGATATGTATGTGTTGTACGTTCAAGAAAAATGAAAGATATCATATAATTGTTAATATTAAATATGCAATTCGACTCAATCAATGTTTATATAATTTGATAATAATAATTAAAATAATACTAATAAGGGGCAACTTGTATGTAGTCCGCTCATTTAATAGTCATTTTATTTATTTATGGTAGTAATAAAAAACAGAATACGTGATAAAATTCATGTCTTGCACATTTTCATAATGTACAAAATATTCGTATTCTCAAGTGATGTGTCATATCATTATAAGTTCAACTTGTATTTTGAACTTAAATGTAAACATACACTAAATTTAATTAAAAATGAATGTCTTACTATTGCCAATTAATTATCACTTTTTAGTTTCTACTTATATATAAATTGCTTAAGAATTTACATAATATCCTATGTGTCAAAATATCCTTTTTTAATATTTATTTATTCCAACATTTCTATTAAGTGGTTAAATAATTTTACATATTATAATATATATTTAAAAAAGAAAGCATTAACGGGTGAGACTCCACCAACTTTTGTTCTTTATATCAATCAATCAAATCAAATCAATCAGAAGATATTTATGGAAGTGCTCGCGGAATTTCATCCCAATGTCTTCGTCTGCCTTTTCACTCACGAGGCCTAACTCATCTTTTATATTAGGTAGATTTAACCTCTTTTATTTTATCTTTTGATATATTATTTCTCTTTCTAATTTAAAAATATACGTATTATTTACTTTGAATTTAAAAAGATTTTTTTATTTATTACTTTTCATTATTATCTTTACTTGACCCTCCTGGCTAAAAAAATGATATGAACTGCCTAAACTATCTTAAGATTTTTCCTCTATTCGTTCGATCCTATTCGTTTCTCTTTTTGTTCTTCAATATTCTTTTTCTTTTTGGCTCCGTTTTTCTACCTATTTAATTTCTCTATTTCGCACAACTCCATTTCTTAAGAAAACGATTTAGGTCAAAGCTCTTGGTATTAGGTCAAAGCTCATCATGTCCAGGTTAAGGCAGAACTGATATTCTTTTTTTTTCTTTATTGCATAATTAAATGATTAGTTCATAGTAAATCATATTATCAAACCAAAAATAAAAATTATTTTATGGTTTTCATAAAATTGACAATTAAAAAGAGAGATGGTCACTTCATGCAGTTTGATCACATAAGTGATAACGAAAGTTTAGAAGAAGCAATTGAGTCTTCAGATGAGGAAAATGTTATTTCTTTTCATGAGTTTAATAAGAAGGACATTGATAATCCTGAGATTTTTACAAGGTTAATTTTCTCAAATGCAACTATTTACAGGATGGCAATTAAAATGTACTCAATCAGGAAGGGTTTTGAGTTGAAATTAAAAAAGAATGAGAAAGATAAGATTAGCGGAATCTATAAAAAAAATGTATGGATGGAGGATATATGCAAGTTATTATAAAAAAACTACAGTCATGTAAGTTAAATCTATAAAAGGTAATCCTCACAGGTGTAAATGGTATTATAGAAACAATACTACAAATTCCAAATGGCCAGTGACCCAGTTCATCATAGAGTTAGCTGATGACCCAACGTGGAATGTGACTGGATTTTGAAAGACTGTGAAACAAAAATTCAAAATTCATGTTTTTTTATGGTAAGCTCATCGAGCAAAGCGACAAGCATTTAAATTAATCTAAGGTGAGCACAAAGATCAATATGTTAGGTTGAGAGATTACTGTGCTACAATAGTAAAGAGGAATCCTGGATCACTTACTGTTGTACAATCTGAAGTCCTTTTAATGAATAGAAATTCAATTTTTAAAAGACTATTTGTTATGTTTTCTACACAAAAGCATGAATTTCTAGAGGGTTGTAGACCTGTGATAGGTTTAAATGGGTGCCATCTGAGAGGAGTTTTGAGGGTCATTTATTGTATGCAGTTGCAAGAGATTAAAACAACCAAATGTACTTTAGCTATAGCTTGTGTGGAATCAAAATGCAAAGATAGTTGGTTTTGGTTTTTAGACCTATTAACTCAACAAACTGGCTCTTCAATGGAAAAAAGAGTTATCTTCATTTCAGATAGACAAAAGGTATGCATTTGCACTGTTCATTCCATTTACATTGTTTCATTTCAATTATTTTGCATAATAATGTGTGTACTTGTCTTTTCTAGGGACTTGTTGAAACATTTGAGAAAACGTTTCCAGAAGTTGAACATAGATTATGTGTAAGACATCTCTATGCTAATTTTAAGCTCAGATTCAAAGACAAGATACTTAGAGACATCCTTTGGGCTGCTGCAAGGGCTTATACTGAAGATGGATTCAATATGAAAATGCTAGAAATGCAAGTTGTTAATGGTGAGGCTTATAAATGGCTTTATGAGATTCTACTTTATCTGTGGGCAAGGTGTTTCTTCGGCACTCACAATAAGTGTGATCTCCTAAGTAATAACATTAGTGAGTGGTTCAACAAATATATAAATGCAGCAAGAGATCAGTTAATTTTAACTATGATGGAGAGCATTAGAAGGATGATTATGTGCAGATACCAAAAAAAAAAAGAGAGAATGGATTAGTAAGGTGAAGGGAAAGATTTGTCCTAGAATTAGTGAAAAGTTAAAGGAAAATTGCAAAAAAATCAGTGAATTATGATGCTTTGTATGATGAACAAGGGATTTAGGATGTCACAATTTATAATCACAACTATGTGGTTAACTTAAGTGGCATGACATAAACTTGTAGGGAGTGGGATATCACTAGGGTTCCTTGTCCAAATGCATGTTCGATATTACTTCATTCAAATAATGTTGAAGCAGATGATTTGGTGGATCCTTACTACAGTGTGTCAAGCTATAAGATAACATAGAAGCATATGATCATGCCAATTCAAGATCAAAATATGGGGGTACAATTAGGTTCATAACCAATTGACCCGTCACATGTTAGAAGAAGACCAGGAAGACCTAGAAAGGTTATAAAGAAAAGTGTTCATGAGCAGAGAGAAAAGATTGCAGACATTGAAAGGGTAAACAAAAAAGGATATAGCAACACGTGCAATTGTTTGCAATAAGGTCACAATTTAAAGACTTGCAAAAGCCCCCCTCATCCTAATGTGAAGCTTAAAAAATATGTTGTAGAATAGGAATTTTGTTATGTAATGATTGTTAGACCTACTTTTACTAAACATGTGTATTATACAAAATTCTAATTTACTTTGCTTCTACTTTATATATGTAGGATGCTCCAAGAGCTGAAAATTCATAGCCTCAGTTTGTGTATAATGAAAATGTAAACTTGAGCATGCTAATCATGAAAATACAGGTTCAATTAATCCCTTAAATCGATCGCAAAGTTTTGAGAATATAGTTGTAGGTGGAAGAGGGAGGCGTGGAAGGGGAAGGAGTAGAGAAAATGACAAAGGATAAAGTGGAGGTGCAAATAATGGTTTAGCAAAGAAAAATGTGCCTTTGTGTGGAATAGGAGTGTGGAATGACATTGGGTTTTCAAACATGCATTCATTTATCCCTTTTGACAAGGTCTACTTCGCTTACTTAACCATTGTTATTGTATGATTCAATATATATTCTCTTTTAACATATGTGCGTTTTTTAGGAATTTGATAATTCTCAAAGAAGTGTTGTTATTAGTGGAACAAGCAAAAAATCAGAACTTGCACTTAGAACAAGTGACCAATCAGAACCTGCACCTAGAGTATGTTTTTTTTAATAATTTGTATGTAATTATTTCCATAGTTATTTCACATTTTTTTTACACTTATACACTTAATTTTTTGTAGGTTGAGATGCATCAATCTACCTAGTGAATACTTGTTGACCAATCAACATTCTTTTATTGGAGTGCATTTTCTGTAGGGATGGTGGTCCAGAAAGTGGGGAACACCACTAACTATTTGATTTGGAAGAGTCTGGCTTTTGATTGTAGTTCCAGAATTATAGATTGTCTTTTGCTTAGATATTTAAGTTATTATTCATATGCTAATCCTGGACAAACTAAAATATGGATAACACTTTGATAACTTTTGAAGCTGATTCCATGAAATATTAATAGTCCTTTTGTAACTTTCAAAGATTAGCTTTGATATTTTTATTTGGATCAAAGCAAAAGCAAGTTACTATTTACCTTTTTTTTTAGAATTGCTTAGCTAATGATATTATTAAGATTGTTATTATGTTTTTTTAAAGTGGAAACATTTGTTTTATTGGGCTTCAAGGTGTTTTTTACTTTAAAGAGTTAGAAAGGATTTTTGCATTTTTTTCTTTGAACAAAAATATAGTTTACTTCCAAATCTTTTTTTAAGGATAAAAATATCTCATACTGTAACAATTTTGGAGAAAATGACATTTTTAATTATTTTTTAATATTTTTCTTTCCTTGAAGTAATGGTGAAAAGGTAATCCATAAACAAAATTTTGTATTTTTTTATAAATTAAAGTTAGAACGTACAATTATGAAAAAAATGGCACCTTCAATAAAATTTCTTTCTTTTTTTAATTTTGTTTCGTAAATACATTTTCTTTTTTAATTTTTCATAAATTAACGGTCATAAAGTATAATTGTGAAAAAAAAGTTATTTTAAATAATTTTTTCTTTTTTTATTTATTAAAGTCAAAATGTAATTCATACTTAAAATAATGTTTATTTTTTAAATAGAGGGCATGATGAAATAAAGCAAAATAGGAGTGTTTGATGTATTCTAGTCAACAAAAGACTAAAATGGTATTTTTTTTTCCAAAGAATTGCAACATGCATAGATATGGTGATGTCGTCGTAATATATGAGTAGAAAAGTCTTTTTAAGTTCTAGACTCGGGGTCATATTTCCATTTTTAAAATAGAAGGGGGCGTAATATACCGAGAGATAAAATACAGGGGGGTTAAATATATTTTTTCTTTAAAAATAAAAGTAAGAATTATATGTAAAACTTTTAGTACTACATAGAAAATAATTCTTGATAGTCGATTGCCACTTTAATTTTTTTGTTTAAATATTGTTATTAATTAATATAAAACTTAAAATTACATTTGAACCAACTTGGCCTTCACAACTGATTAATGTGGGTTGTGGCTTAACCTCCCCCGATCCCCGGTGTTCCATATTCGTGCCACTTCAAGAAAAAAGAGGCCCTTGAGCTGGTCATACATGATATATTCCTGATGGTTTAGCATTTTATCTTGAGCTAAGGTAACCCCACCCTCCGAGAACTAAACCTCTATATGTTTGGTGCATGGAGATTGTAAAAGGTTTGTTGTTCTCTTTGAACCACACAATATATGACATGCACGCGGCCCACAGAATTGGATGGGTTTCAGGGGACACGCATATCTTTTCCACCTTTAATCCATCAGCCTGATCTGATCGCTCTGTTTCAAGTTAGATAAAGACAAGGAACACTACTTAAGTTATCAGTAAAGGGACATTTAGACCTGCTTTTTCACTTCAGTTGCTGAATTATTGTATTATCTATCAACCTGCTATAGTGGCATTGTAATAAACTGAATACTTATTTACAGACATGGATGCCCCAGAAACGATACGAAACCCCTTCCCACCCCTACCACACGAAATGCCACTCTTCTTTGTTCCCTTGTTGCTTGAAATCTGTCCTTTTGAGTATGTACTGTATCTTCAAGTCTTACACTTGGGTTCTTCTCAGCAAATAGTATGAGAAAACACATGCTGTATACTAAAATGGAGGGTTTAAAGCAAAGAAAAGAGAAATGAACTCTTCCCAAATGACTTATAGTAGTTAGTAGATTCCAGCTAGGATCCTCTGTCCATTTTATTCTGTCTCTAATTCTGTTTTATGAATCTCAACTATCTATTTATGTGGATCTCTCATAGATCCTGTATAAATAAATGGCTGAAATTTATAGGACAGAATAAGGATAAAATAAAATGAACAAAAAAATCCTATCCCTATAAATTCTGGTATCAAATAACAGATTAATCACTGAAAATGGTAACGGTAATTACTCGAATAGACTATAATAAGAATCAATACCAAACTGGTGAAGCATAACTAAGTAGTTGAAGAAGGCCTGAATTGGCTTGCTCCATCCATGTCATAATTAAAGGCCTAGAATCAAAGCACGAGAGAAAGACCATCAAAGCTCAATAGCCCCTAGTCCAAGAACACTTTTGTTGGGACGATGTCCACAAACCAAGCCCATCTTCTGAAGAAATACAGCAACACGTGGTGATGGAAAAAACAAGTGGTTGAAGCAGAGAAGGCCAACCATGCTTACCATCTCACGATGCCAACAAAAATCTAAACAAGTGGTTGAAGCAGAGAAGGTCAACCATGCTGACCATCTCACAATGCCAACAAAAAACTTTCTCTTATCCATTTCCCTGCCAACCTCACGCTTCCCCCTGTTCTCTCCTCTTAGTCGCTCGAAAACTGCTATCTTGTAATGGCTTTAACATCTATCTCCGCCCTGAGCATTAAAGCCTTTAACGTCTCCACTTCTTTGTCTTCAATGTCTCCATGCCATTTTTCCTCCCTCTCCAAGCCTTCTTCTGTAGTTTGTCAACTTCACTCGGAAAGACAAAACCTTTCTCTTGGTAACTAAAAATTTGCTACTTTTCTTTTACAGTGCTTGATACATGTACTTCATTTTGCTTCCAAGTAACTGAATTTTCCTTGAAAAGGTAGACTGTTGTAGAAACAGAGATGAGGTGGGCAATTCAACATCCGTGAACTGGAGGACAGTGGTTTCTACTGCATTGGCAGCTGCAGTTGTTACTTTTGGCTCTGGTTTTCCTGCTACTGCGGACCTTAACAAGTTCGAAGCAGAAACTCGGGGTGAGTTTGGTATTGGTTCAGCAGCTCAGTTCGGTTCTGCGGATCTCAGGTGTGTTTTACCCATAACAACACTTGTGTTGTCTTTAGTAAATTTGGAATGCGAACGACTAAAGTAGCTCTTTTTATTGCTATTTATTGGTTATGCAGGAAGGCAGTTCATGTGAATGAGAATTTCAGGTAATCATTTTCTATTAATTCTGATTGAGAATCTATCTGGAAACACCTAATACTATATATATAACACAGAAATGTTGAGTATAGCTAACGTTAACTTCACCAAGTATACGATATTTCACTCACAAAATAAAAGATCTTTAGAATGCTTTTAACTAAAACAAAAGTAAGTGAATTGATTCTTGAAGGTTTTTAATTAACTGAGAATCACAACGGAAGGAAAGGTAATTAATTTTGAGAGAAGAATGAAAGAGTTAGCAGCAATGGAATTCGATAGTTTTATTCATCAATCAGCCATTACATTTATAATGCTTGGAATAACAGAAAACTAGAGATTCTAGGAGTTTAAAAAATCACAAAATCTGAACAATTTAACAATTTCTAAACTGACTAACAACTTCCTAAGAAACAGGAACAAGTAGATCTGAATATTTGCAGATCTAAAAGCAAATATTCAATACTCCTCCTTGCTTTTAAGAGCTGCAAACCCCAATTTTCTGCCTTAAATACTTGAACTTGTTTACTGGTAGTGGTTTTGTGAACAAGTCTGTCAACTGATCTTCAGATTTGCAGTAAACTAAAGTCATTTCTCCATTTTGCTGCACCTCCCTTAAGAAGTAGAGCTTGACATTGAAATGTTTAGTCTTCCCATGAAACACTGGGTTGTTTGAGATTGCAATTGCTGCCTGGTTGTTAACAAAATTCTCTATTTTCTGCTGCTGCTCCATATGTAAATCACACAAAAGCTTCTTCAACCATAAGACTTGATTTACTGCTGCTGTAGTTGCTATAAATTCAGCTTCTGCAGTGGACTGTGCTACAATTTCCTGCTTCTTTGAGCACCATGAAAAAACTCCTGAACCTAAGCTGAAACAATATCCTGAAGTACTCTTCATATCATCAATGGAGCCAGCCTAGTCACTATCAAAAAATCCACACAAATTGAAGTTTTGACACTTCTCATATTTGGCTCCATAATCGATAGTGCCTTTGATATACCTTAGTATTCTTTTTTCTGCTTTCAAATGCATTTCACTAGCACAATGCATAAATCAAGATAAGAGACTTACAACAAATAAAATGTCTGGTCTTGTTGCAGTGAGATACATTAGGCACCCAATCAAGCTTCTATAATGACCTTCATTAACTTTATCAGCACCATCTTCCTTACACAACCTCTCTTTTTGGTTGATTGGTGTGCTAATTTCTTTGCACTCTTCATCTGAAATTTCTTTAGTATTTCTTTTGCATACTTTTGGTAGATGAACACTTCATTGTTGCTTTGCTTAACTTCAACTCGAAGAAAATAGGTCATAAGACCAAGATCTGTCATCTCAAAAACTTGCATCATTTCTTGTTTGAACTCCTCAACGATCTTGGTATTATTTCCAGTCACCAACAAATCGTCAACATAAAGGGATACTATAAGAAAATCATTCCCCATATGTTTCACATAAAGAGTGGACTCAAATAAACTTTTTTCAAAGCTTAGGCTTAAGAGATGTTCATCTATTCTGCCATACCAAGCTCTTGACGCTTGTTTTAGCCCATAGAGAGCCTTTTTCAGTAAATATACTTTATCTTTTTCACCTTGCTTCACAAATCCCTTTGGCTGCTCCACATATATCTCTTCCTGCAATACACCATTTAGAAAAGCTGATTTGACGTGTAATTGAAATACTTTCCAGCCTCTTTGTGCAGCAATTGCTAGCACCAATCTGATTGTGTCCAACTTGGTAATAGGAGCAAAGGTGTTAGAATAATCAACTCCAAAAATTTGTGCATACCCTTTAACTACGAGCCTAGCCTTGTATTTGTTGATGGAGCTGTCTGCATTAAGCTTCGTCCTGAGCACCCATTTTACTCCGATGATTTTTCTGTCTTCAGGCCTATTAACCAGCTCCCATGTCTTATTTTTCTGAATCATTGAAATCTCATCCTCCATTGCTTTCCTCCATTTCTGGTCTTTGAATGCTTCTTCATGGCTAGCAGGTTCACATATTGCTACATTGCCCCCTTGATAAATGTCAGAGAGTAGTCTCCTACCTCTAACTGGAGGATCATCTTCTAATTCGTTCTTCCATTGTTCTGTTCCTTTAGGAAGGTTTCTTTGCAAGAGCTCAGTTGCTGTTTGTAGGCTTTTCCAGTCCCATTGTTTTTCTTCATTAAAGTGTACATCTCTAGTGATTGTCATTTTCTTTGTTTGTGGATGATACACCTTATAAGCTTTTGAGGTTGAACTGTAACCAACAAAGATGCTTGGAGTTGCCTTCTTGTCAAGCTTGTCATGCTTAACTTGTAGAACATGAACGAAACACACACAACCAAACACGTTAAGATAGCTTAGTGAAGGTTTATGCCCATACCAAGCCTCAAATGGAGTTTTATTTTCTAATGCCTTAGTTGGAAGTCGATTTTGCAAAAAAAAACTGTTGTGTTGGCTGCTTTTGCCTAAAATTTTTTAGGCAACTCCTTTTCATACAAAATTCATCTAGCTATCTCCATTATCGATCTATTTTTTCTCTCGCTAATTCTATTTTGTTCTGAAGTGTGAGGAGCAGTGAGCTGATGTTGAATGCCAGCTTCTTCGCAATATGAGTTAAATTGCGCTGAGATATACTCCCTTCCGTTGTCAGACCTTAGAGTTTGAATCCTACAGCCACTCTGATTTTCCACCGTATTCTTTAATTTCCAAAATACTTCAGGCACTTCAGACTTAAATTTCGAGAAAAAAATCCAACACATTCTTGTAAAATCATCTATGAAGAGAACATAATATAGGCTACCTCGCAAAGATGGCCTTCTTTGAGGTCCTGCAACATCCGTGTGAATAAGTTGCAGCTTTCGAGAAGCTCTCCAAGTTGATTTTGGGAATGACATCCTGCTTTGTTTTCCAAATTGACAAGCACTACGATTTGGAAAATAATTAGCAAGCTCCGGTAATCCTCTTGTTATATACTCCTTTTGCATGTTCAACCATCTTTTTGCATGTTCAACCATCTTTGAAGATGACAATGGCCAAGCCTTTTGTGCCAAATTTCTGCGGTGCTAACCTCATTGTGATAGGCTGCCTGCTCCTCCATTGGATCAAACGAGAAGTTTTTCCTCTCATTTTAACACGACAAACCTCCTGACTAGCACTATTATAGATAAAACAATGTTGATTCTTAAAGGAAATTTTGATTCTTTTTTCTATTAGTTGACCCACACTGAGCAAACTCTGATCAATATCAGGTACATAAAGAACATCTTAAATCATTTTTGTACCTCAACTTGTGATGATTGTGACTGTCCCTTTTCCCTTGGCCTGAATGTAGCCACCATTCTCGATTTTTTCCTTTGTGATTTCTATAGGCTGCAAATCTTTGAAGAGAGTTCTATTGTAGGTCATGTGATTTGTACAACCACTATCAATCAGCCAGCATTCCATAGAATTGTTTGAAAAACATGTCGCCACAAACATCTGGTCTTCTTCATCTTGGTCTGCGACTTGAGCATCTGCTATGTGGTTTTGAGATTTGCTTTTGCAAATTTCTGGTTCGTGCCCAAGCTGGTTGCACTTACTGCATCTTGCATCTAGCCTCCTCCAACATTTGAATGGTGGATGACCCATTTTGCTGCAGTGTTGACAAGGTGGATAGCTTTTCTTTGAGTTTTTCTCCTTGCTTTGGATTTGGTTATCTGCACTGCTTTCGCTACCTGATGCCTGATTTTTCTTGTAAAATTTCTTCTTGTTCTTCCTAACTTCCTTGTGCTTGGCTGGCAATGCTCCTTCAACTACACGATCTTGTCTCATAAGCCTCTGTTGCTCTTGGGCCTGCAAAGCATTTAGCAACTCTGCCAAAGTGATCTTTGATAGATCGTTTGTGTTCTCCAAGGTGGTTATAGACGCTTCATATCTCTCAAGCATCGTTACAAGAATTTTTTCAACAATTCTAGAATCAGAAAGTTCAGTGCCAAGTAACCTTACCTTGTTGACAATGCCTAGCAGTTTGTTTGAGTATTCCTTAACTGTCTCAGACTGTTTCATTCTTTGCAACTCGAATTCTATTATTAAATTTGGCACCTGTATGCCTCGGATCCTTTCATGTCTTGCATATTCTTCCTTCAAATAGTCCCAAACTTGTTTTGTCGTTTGGAGAGTCATGATTCTCGTAAAGATAGTTGTTGAAACACCAGCAAATAGGCATGATTTTGCCTTTGACTTTCTGGTTTTTCTGTCTTTATGATTCTTGATCTGGGCCATGGTGGGATTGACTGGTAGCGGATCAACTTCATAATCCTCTTTCACGGCTTCCCAGAGATCTAAAGCCTCCAAATATGTCTCCATTCTTACAGCCCAAAGCTGATAGTTTTTTCCATCAAAGATAGGAGCAATTTGTGAGAAACTAGCTTCAGCTTCCATTTTACATATCCTGTAAGAAAAGGCTATGATACCAGATTGAAGGTTTTTAAATAACTGAGAATCAAAACTGAAGGAATGGTAATTAATTTTAAGAGAAGAGTGAAATAGTTAGCAGCAATGGAATTCGGTAGTTTTATTCATCAATCAGCCATTACATTTATAATGCTTGGAATAACAGAAAACTAGAGATTCTAGGAGTTTAAAAAATCACAAAATCTGAACAATTTAACAATTTCTAAACTGACTAACAACTTCCTAAGAAACAGGAACAAGTAGATCTGAATATTTGCAGATCTAAAAGCAAATATTTAACAATTCTCTTTTGGCTTACAGACCTATGTAACAGATTGTAGAGATAAGAATATGTAACCGTTAGAATATTTCAAGATGTAAGTATCAAGAAAGTAATACCTTTCCTCCTTTCGTTACAACGTATGATTACAGATAGATTTTACTTTCCTGTTGTCTCTAAATGATTTTCTTGCTATTCACTGATTGAATTGTAATCTGAAATGACGCATGAAGAAAGCAAAAATTGTGAAGTAAATGTAAGGGATCTAATGGAAGTAAACTAAGAGAATAATCTATTATGAATTGTGCCTTATATCCATTTAGTTTTTCATTGTGTTTAAAAGTTTCAAGTGCATTTTTGTGTGTGCTTAATTAATCTCATGGCTGATACAGAAGAGCCAATTTCACAGCTGCTGATATGAGAGAATCAGATTTTAGTGGTTCAACTTTCAATGGTGCCTACTTGGAGAAAGCTGTGGCATACAAGGCAAATTTTTCAGGTATGAACTAGCTGTCATTGCACATCTTGTTAACATAGTAATAAAAAAAAATCAGTGGGTGACATCTTCCTATTGTATTATGCACTTTTGCTCCTTTACTTACATCTAAGCATTGCGAGCAAACTTCTGCATGCAATCCAGTTAACCTTCCAATTTGATGCTTGATAACTTTTCGGATTTATTTCATGAGATGGATGCCCTTTTCTTTTGTATCCATGGACAACTTGGAGCTGCTATCTGTGCCTGTACTATCATCCTATGAGAAGGCAACTCAAACTTAAGAAGGTTCTTCTCTTGTGATTGGCATATGCTTAAACATTGGCCTGAGAACATCTTCCCTGTGCTTTTTCCATGTGATCTTTCTGCTATTTTCCCTTGTCCATATCAAAGTCCAGGCATTTAGTTTTTGGTTGAATGGCTTTATGATCATGAATACTTGTAAAGGTTGTCCTTGTTGTCCAAGGACAGTTTGGTGCAGCCGTCAAAGCCTGCACTTTTGTCCGACGAAATGGGAATTCTGACTTAGAAGGGGCCTCTTTGTGTGTGACAAGCATACGTTCGGACATTGACCTGGTGACATCTCCCCAATACTTTTTCCCATGCCATCTCTTCTCTCTTTCTCCTTGTCCTCATCAAACTCCACGCACTCAGTCATTGGCTGAATTAGGTCACAAATATTTGTTGAGGTCCTTCGGCACCTTTCACTCAGAATTCCACCTCCCTCCTTTTCCACTGATGTTCTTGCAAAGTCAGATATCTGTTGAAGTGTCTCTAGTCCCAAAGGAACTTCTTTATTAACTAGTTCAGTCTCTGACCCACAACCTTAAGGGAAGTTTTGAATGGCTGAGATTCTTCTCCTAGGTTGATTAGTCACAGCGTTCATGGCTTTCTTTGGAACGCTGGTAGCTTCATGGACTGATATCTTTGATGGATAGAGCAATCCTGCATTATCCTTTGGCAAACTTATTAGTGTTGAAGTGGCATTTGCTATTGATTTCAGCTCAACCTTCTTCTCAAAGGAAGTCATCTTCTCCTTTCTATCAGAATCATGTTATAAAGACTGGCACCTTTAGATCAGTCAGTTTCTTAAGCAATTCACCAGAAGTTTCTGTGTGAGGACTACAATTTTCGGAAAATCACGGATAGCAAGCTTTCTCTTCTTTATGCACTCCAAAATATCAAGAGAGGCACCGTTCACATTTAGTAACATCTTCTGAATCTCCAAGATAGGGTTGTATTTACCTTTTTCTGAATCCATGAAATATTCAGCACATTTACTTGATATATTCTATGATTACAAAATAATATGAGCAACCTTTTGCCACTTAGTTCTTCCATAGTTTTTCCTACTTAGAAAGTTATAGTTTCCCAGGACTGAATTGAGGCAATAGTGTTGGAGAATGGTTCAAAGATGTTTAAAATGTGGTCCTTATTTTTATGAGTTATCAAAGTTTGTTTAGATTGTTTCCTTTATCTTAGGTATTTAAACTTTTAAATTTTGATTTGTTTGGTTAATTTTTACTGAGATATTAGCTAAATTTGTTATTTCATTGCCTATATATTTAGGCCTTCAATGTCAATGTAAACTGTACCCATCAATAAATTGCCTCTTGCATTATCTCTTTTCTACTCTTTTTTTTGGGGTTAATTTCTGGTTTTAAAACCCAACATAATATCAGAGCTCCTTATAATCTTAAGAGGCCTGTGAGTGTTCGAGAGACAGTAACGGCATGGCATCCAATAATACATCAACTTTTTCATCTCCAATTTTTAATGGTGAGAATTATCAAGTTTGAGGAACCAAAATGAAAGCTCACTTAAGAGGTATTGGCTTGTGGCTGCGGGTTGAAGGTGAAAGGCAAATATAACCTCAAGGAAATAATCCAACACTCAATCAAATCAGGGCTCATGAAGGTGAAGAAACCAAAATTCCAAGTTCCTTATCTCAAATTCATGTTGTTGTCTATAAATCAATTTTCTCAAGAATTATGGGTTGTGAAACAACCAAGGAAGCTTGGGACACACTGAAAGAACTCTATCATGGTATAAATAAAAGAAGGCGGATGCAGGTGTTAAATCTCAAAAGAGGATGAAAGAAAAGGAGACTCTACAAGAGTTTTCTGACAGGCTAATGATGGTGGTAAATAAAATTAGATTGATGAAACAAGAGCTACCTGATAGCAGGATCGTAGAAAAAGTGCTTGTAAGCTTGTCCGAAAGATTTGTAGCAAAAATTTCATCTCTAGAAGATTCAAGAGATATCAATCAAATTACCTTGACTAAATTAATCAATGCCCTGCATGCTCGGTAGCAAAGAAGGATGTTGAGAAAAGAAGGAACTCAGTAGGTAGTTAAGGGGGCTTATTTAGCAAAGGCCTCATCTTTAAAAAGAAAAGTCAATCTAAATTTGGTATTTTCAAGAAGCCTGGTCATGATGAAGACAATTGTTGGCACAAAAGAAAGAGTCAGTGCTTCAAGTGTAAGAAGTTTGGGCATATATAAAGGAATTGCAAAAATAAGACGAAAGAAATTGTCAATTTGACACATGTTGCTGAAGAAGAATTTTTTTTAAATATTGGTGAGAAGAGCACCAAGAAGAAGCTTTTTGGAGAGGAAGTGCTCCAACCATTGAAGGTTGATGAGAAGTACACCATCAGGTTCAAGAAGTCTTACAACTTTGAATCAAGAGGGAATGCTGGAGAATGATTTAAAGTTGTTTAAAATGCGGTCCTATTTTTTATGAGCTATCGAAGTTTGTTTTGATTGTTTCCTTTATCTTAGGTATTTAAACTTTTAAACTTTTGATTTGTTTTGTTCTTTACCGAGATATTAGCTAAGTTGTTATTTCATTGTCTAAATATTTAAACCTTCAACGTCAGTGTAAACTGTATCCATCAATAAATTACCTCTTTTCTACTCTATTTTTTTTAGTTAATTTCTGGTTCTAAAACCCAACAAATAGTTTCTCATCCATTAATAGCTTAGGCACCAAACCCAAGTGGTAGATGGAACAACACAAATTTAATGTCATGTTGTAATGTTTGATCTAACAATGGTGTGAATTATGTTTTTGATGCAAAATTTTATAGATGGGGTTATCTAGGTTGCAGCAATAAATTCTGTAGTGTCAATGAAACTGATTGTATAGACAACTGATCAGGTTATGTTGGGTTACATCAATAATAAAACATTAGCAACAGTTAAGATTGCAAGAGGTTAGTCAATAAAATTCAATAAGCAACAACTAGCTTGGCAGTCATTAAAATAAGTGGAACCTGTCGAAAAATAAGTGGAAAATTCAAGGATTGACCTTGTTCTCTGTCAGGAATAGAGTGCTTAAATTCTTCGGTTTCTTTATACTAGGAATTTATGAAACCCTAGTAAAAATTCTCTTTCTTTTTGCTTATGGTGAAAAAAGGTTATGTGCTTATCCAGTAATAGGCTAAATATCTTCGTGATCTTTGTATATCACATTGTCAGTTCAGTGGAAGATGGCCACTGTTTTCTTTTCCTTTTGTGTTTTCTTCAAAATATCAGTCTTTTGTTCTAAAGAGCGGGCCGCCACAGTTAGGTTTAAAATTGTATTATTTTGGGATCGGTATTCTGATTTATCTGGGCCCTGCAGCAGTAGAAGGAATCCAAAATTGTATTCTTTTGGGATTAGGATTCTGATTTGTTAGTAAAACAATGACAACATGAGAAACTAAACATAAATTCTTGGTTAACTAAATGTTTAAACTTTTGTTTGGTTTGTTCTCTATGTTATCATCACGGATGTAATGCATAATTATAGTGAGGTGCGAGAAAATGAGTACTTTTTTTTCTTTTGGCAATTAACAGGTGCGGATTTGAGTGACACATTGATGGATCGCATGGTATGACTGAACTGTTTTTTATGCATATGTGGTTTAAGGCAGTTGGAAAACTCAAATTTCATCTTATATCTGGTGTTTTTAGATTGGTTGAGATGACTTGTTTTAATGTATGATAACATATATTCTTTTAACAAAAGCTCACACAGATCTACGATGACAAAATGCTGAAATACATTTGCAGGTCCTGAATGAGGCTAACCTCACCAATGCTGTTCTTGCTAGATCAGTACTTACTCGAAGTGATCTTGGAGGTGCTGTTATAGAAGGAGCTGATTTCAGTGATGCGGTTTTGGACCTTCCCCAGAAACAGGTTCTTTTATATAAAATATCCATCAAGGTTTCATCTCAATGATCTGATAAGAAGTGTTTCTCGCATTCAATTCCTATGATACTACTCAAGAGTCATTATTTGGTTCTTGTAAGCGTGATATGTTACTAGCTAGTTTGATTTAATTTAAGTGTTCCCTAGCATCAGCCAGAAACGGAGAGAATTAGACTTTGAACTTTAGAATAATAACTACTGTTCTTATTCAGCAAGTTGGGCTGTATTCTTCTGACATATGGCTTTGAAATTGGAAAGGAACTAGACCAACTAATTGGAGTGTTAACATTCACTCAATGGCAACGACTATTAAGCTTCATTGGCTGCCTTTCGTACGTAAGGCAATACTATGCTCATTCTACCATATAAAACAACTTATATGCATGATGGACCTAGGCACAGCAGAAGAGGAAATTTAATTTTAAGAGAGCTGAGATTGATATGACAACTTATATGCATGATGGACCTAGGCACAGCTGGATCAATTTTGTATTTAGATCCCTGATCATCAAACAAAAGTAAATTTTTTCATCTATGATGTTGGCCAAGATGAGCGAAGTCAAGATATGCTGGCAAGAATAATTATATGTATGTCTTGGAGTTGAAAAATGCCTCCTTGAGTTGAATATCCTCGTGAAAAACATGTAGGATGATCCGTGTTGTGGGTGACTGGAGACTTGAGCACTATGCAAGCTTGTTAATCAGAATTGAAGTTCATCAATATGTGATTCTTTCTAATAATTGACTTTGATGAGAAATAATTGTTGACAAGAACTCCCACTATGAGACTACATTAAAGTGGTTCAATTTTGGGTTGTTCTGGGTAGTCCATGATTTTTTAAGGAACATGGAAATTGGTCTAGACTTGTAACTGTTATGGAAAGATGGGAACGGGGAACGGTAACTCGAAATTTGTCATGAGCAAAGTTATGGTTCTGCTGAAGTTATATGGTTTTCAGCGTAGTCGTAGTTTTGCGATTGGCATGTATTGGTTGTTCAACTGTTATGAAACTCTGTTCCTAATGCAACAATGAAATATCTGGAAAACTTTTAATGGGACATTTTCCCAACGCAGAAATTATTGTGTTTACATAAAAAATACTGTATCTGCTGTTACGAGCTTATTATGCAGCTTCAATAATGCGGACATAATGTATACGTTAGAAAGTATCTAGCCTTGAAGTTGCCTTTCTGTGCACTACTTGGTTCTGGCCTTGAAAGTAACCCTCTAAATTTGCTGAGCAACTCTGGAGTTGCTAGATCACGAAGTTGTCCATTCCTCATGATTACAATTCTGCATAAGCGTATCTTTGTTGATCATTCTGGATTGCTGGCTGTTAATCTTTCAAATTCAACAGTTAAGGTTGCTTAGAATGGTTCAAGGTACTTGCACTATTTGGTATTTTCTGTTATATAAACCACAAATTGTGATCTTGAATATGCCTCCAAATGTTCTCTATCTTTATGGAAACAAGTTGGTTTTTTCCTTGGTCTATGATATTGACTTTAAGGTTGTATTCAGGCTCTCTGCAAGTACGCAAATGGCACAAATCCTATGACTGGAGTGAGCACTAGAGTAAGCTTAGGTTGTGGAAATAAGAGGAGAAACGCTTACGGTAGTCCATCTTCTCCTCTGTTGAGTGCCCCACCTCAGAAACTGCTTGATCGTGACGGCTTCTGCGATGAAGGAACTGGTCTTTGTGATGCTAAATAGTTGTACGGAGATGATAGAAACATCAAATACCCATGTACATGGCTGCACAGAATATTGAATCAACAGCTTTTTGGTTTCTTATGAATCACCAAAGTTTAAAGGAGAAGTAGCAAGCATATCATTCACTTTCCTACTTTTTCTGCTATTAATGGTCTCAGAATTTTCTAATCCCCTGATAATTATTAAGATGGATTTACATTATTGACGAAATCCTTGTTTTAGCAATTTTACATTGGTCCTATCATGCGCTTTGTCTATTATAAGCTAAAGTTTAAATGAACAAATCTTTTATACAGCATAATAAAATCAACTTAAATTTCTCATAAGATCACTATTACTAATGTTTTAAAAACTAAATAGATTAGACCGGTTTAATAGTGAAAAT
>JANIHZ010000209.1:60620116-60630325 GCA_027478365.1 Erythroxylum rufum | reverse complement strand
AAATAGCTAATGCATAATTTGTTGGTCAAATCAGTTGATAGAATCAGCTAACAGTTAAATGCAATCAGCTGATTACCGAAGTGGATTCAATAGCATGTGACATTCTTAATTGTTTTGGGGCCTCAAAATCTCATTAACGTTTTCATTAATACTTTAGCTTCATCAGCTGAAATCCATCCATTATATATACTTTCCCTTATACTCGCAAACTACAATATCATGTCCAAAACAAACCAACCTATCATCAAATTTTCTATGCAAATAGAAAAGAGGATTTTTCTTTAATTTTAGGAATTATCATAGCGTATAATGTATTTTGGGAATTACTTCATAACCGTTATTGAGCTTTTAAATTTCCTTATGATAGAAATTACACTTGTATTAACTACAATCTTCACCTTAGCCTTATATGAACACCAAGCTTTTGGAATCTAATTTATTATCTTGTTGAACCCAATCCTCCTAATTGGTATCAAGCTAATTAAGAGAACTTATATGATTTAATCCTTAAATGAGAATACATTGTTGAGCATCATAGGCTTAGAAATTTAGATAGTTTCCAAAATAAATGTATTTATCAAATATGTCGTTGAACCTCTGCTATGTAAATTTTTTTGTGTAAATATAATTAGTAGACATCCTAACATATATAATTTTAGAAAGTACCTTCAATAATATAAAATCTCTACTCACCATTAAAAGCTTAAAGGCGTTCACCACTTTTGTCCATCAAAACTTCCACAAAAGATTCCCATGTTCATATTAAAACATATGAGGCATCAAAACCGTGAAACATAACGAAACAACCTATTAGGGAGTTAATGGGAGCAGATAAAAAATCTAATGCTTTCAATGTCATCAGAAAACTGAAATGAATAAATCGTAAGGCCTAGCTTAATTTGCTCCCTTATCTTCAACATGCAGATGATCTGCAAGGAAAAAGTTACAACCTATAATTAATAGAATCCTTCAACTGAAAGTGAAGGGAAGAGATACAATTCAAGTTTTAACGTTCAATAGCTGAGTCATCTCAAACAAAGCTCAACATTGTAGTCCACCAGAAAGTACGTACTAAATCATGTTTTCATCTCTACCCTAAGTGGTAGTTTAGTATCCATTGACATGATTGACACTTTTCAAGTATGATAGCTAAAACAATAAACATTTAGGTTTTATTATATACAGCAACCTGGTTGAAGTCTTCGTTTTTTCTTTCTTATAAACTGTGGTTACTATGATTAGTATGCCTCATCTAGTATAATTGTCATATACGTGCTTTCACTTCAATAGATCCATTTGGCAACTAGATGCTGAAGTGGAGGCATATCCCTGCACCATTTCATGCCTTCTGGATTCATTGACAAACATGTTTATCTGCTCGGTGACATGAAAATCAGCTGGGTTGGAATAACTATGTTCCTTGGAAGCATCCTCATGACTAAGTTGAGAGGCAACAAACTTGTCAAGTACCCTCCAATCGGTGACTTGGTCCACAGATTGGTCACCGTTGCTAATGTAAATTGAATTCAAATTTTGTTGATGGCCTTGTGGCAATGGCTCTTCCTGTGTAAGAGTAGAGGAGTGAATGTTGCTTCCATTGGTTCTATCGTAGCCATATCGAGATAATGAACCGCAATTTGCAGTTGGTCCTTGTGGAACTTTAGGGCTTTCTAGTTGAGGAAGCTGAAGGAAAAGATCGTGAGGCATGTTGTATTGATGAAGCTGATCAATCTCTTGCTTGCAGGGATAGTTTTGATGAATGTATGATGCGTAAGGTTGCGAATTAAGTTGCCTTGGAGAATCGTTTTCAGCCATGAAAATTGAAACTTGGTCATCATACCAACATGGTGAATCATAGTCGCCAACTTTCCGCAATGTAGGCATCCGCTTCTTGAACACCCTGCACACCACCCATCCCTCTTCCTGTTGCAATTCAGATTTCTCATATTAGGGATGTTACCGTCAGTAGTTCTATTAGCACATTGGTGAATGTGTTTGTGTGTGGATACTATGAACAAAAGAAACGAAATGTGAAGATGGAACATTTGATGAAACGAAGGTCGGTGAAAGTAAAAAGTAGCTAAGAGTCAAATTAAATATGAGAAAAACCAGGGTATAATTTCCGTAATATCTACCATTATGAAAAAGCAATTGACTAATATAAAGTAATACGACGCAATATTCGCAATGTCACCAAATGGAATTAACCAAGCTTAAGCTGATTTTTATCTTTATAAAGTTTTGGTTCTTTCCGTTTTTTGAGAAACCAATTCATTGATTCTCTAAAACATATAATTTTGTAAACTCTGCGTAAAAATGTCCAAGTATAATTAGAATGTCCAAAAGTTTGTAATTATGCTGCTTAATTCGTACTAAAAGGGTACAATCTATTACTTAAACAGAATAAGTCCAAACAGTAATGAAATAAATAGTTACCTGAGGGGTTCCATTTTCATTTGTTTCTAGTCGATATTCATGCATGATCCAGTCAGACTTTTGCCCATTTGGAGCTCGTCCTTTGTAAAACACTAGCGTCTTTCTCATGCCAATCAAGCTATGTCTACAGTAGATAGCCTTGTCCCTTCCTGTAGCTTTCCAAAACCCAGCTTTTGTTGCCCTATTAGTGCGCGTTCCAGTTGGGTATTTCTTATCTTTATGGCTGAAGAAATACCAGTCGTTCTGCTCTTCTGTTCCTATTTTGCATAACTCTAACCAACCAAGGGAATACGATTAACAAAATAGACAAATAGAGAGTACCGATGAAGTTTTGTTTAAACACCAGTATTTATTGGAAGATTTCTACCTTGAAGGTCCCATGGCTCAATCTTATAAAGGTCAACGTCTTTGATGACATCAAGATCAATCCGTTTTGAAGCAACCTTTTTCCTTAGGTAGTAATCAACAAGTTCCTCGTCTGTTGGGTGGAATCTGAAGCCTGGCGGGACGTGTGAAAAGTTATTCATGTTTTCTCAGTAACTCAAAACCTGCAGCCGGAATGTGATGACAAGACATCAGCCTATCTATTGCAAACTTTAGTCAAAGGGAAAAGAATAAAAGGTTGATGTATATCTAGAGAATTTAAAATTACATGTTATATTATTGTTATAATAATTATAGTAATTATGAATGACATATACTCAATTACGATAAATTTAAATAGTTTGAATATCAATCATAAGTATGATCATAATTGTAATTGTAGACTACTATTTAAAATTTTAATGTATCAAAAATATGATTAGATCAAGCAATGTTTAATAATAATAATAATAAAAGAAAAACATCAACATCGTCTCAATATGATCTCGCTAAGATGAGGATGAGTTTGGATAAAATCAAGCAATACTTAGAAGTTAGAATTTGTTTTTTTTAATCAAAAGGAAATACATTGAACTTAAGTAGCTACTCGGGGAAAGGATACCCCGATGACATCCTCTAGAAGGATAGAAAAGAAACTCACAGGCGGGTTTTGATACCAATAAATGCCAAGTTCAAGAAAATTGGCATAGTTTGCTAGCCAATCCACAGCTCTATTAGTCTCACGGTAGACATGCCTAGCTTTCATGATACTAACTAAGAATGTATACTAACAGTACTAATCATTCAATCTCACTGAACCAAAATGCATTTGAACTTTTATTTTTTATTTGATTCCCTCGTAAACTTACCAATGGATGTTTGCATTCCAAATCTCAAAATGTTAGATAATATCCAAATTGTCCATGTAAAGCTATAAGTTCACAAACATGATGGCTTAACTATTATAATGGGAATGGAGCAGACAACTAAAGTAGTTGAATGCAACTACAGAAAAGTAGTGATCTGAAGTTTAATTTATGATCATCACAGATTACAATCCCACAATCGACCTATCTATGCTTCACAAATAAACAAAGAACATTTAACCTAACTTTAAACGATCAATTCAACTATCAATTTTATAACTTTGTGACAATACTTATACACCACATACATGTCATATTTTTTTTAATACTTTTGGATAATAAGAATTTAAATAGAATATTAGACTTTTGCTCCGATTTTTTCTCAACATCCTATGTAACTTATGGAAAATGGAATTAATGAAACAAACGTTGGTTAGCATTATGTTTTCCTAATTTGAAAGGAACCTACATTAGGAAAAACAAAATACAATTCAGGTACATTCTCATAATATAGTATACAATTTCATAATGTGATCATTCCACCCTAAACCGAACAATAAAGTTTAATAGGTAAAAAACAGTCATTACATCAACGAAGTCTCTCAATCATAATTAAGTCTAAACATCATTATGAATGGAAAATTCATTTAATTGAATAACTAGCTACCTGCTTTGAACAAGAAACATTCTTTAGAATTTTAATACTATGTTGTGTCTTCCATTAAGAACGTAAATCTGCCTTGTGATAGAATTACAAACAACTAACACAAACACACACATATGAATTCATATCTTGTAAGAAGTTAAGTGTGAATGGCCTTAAATATGTTGAACTTTATTTTAATATTAATCTAAAAATTGCGCGTTAGATCATTCCTTAATGGACCTCAAATTTAAATGTATAGAGTTGGTCATTCATACATATAGGGAGAATCTATTCCTTCTAGGTGTCACGCAGAAAGGAAATAAGAAGATTGAGAGAACAAGCTTACACGAAATATGAGGTAAATGGTAAATTATTTTGAGTTACCGAAAGATGGTGGATTTGTCATCACTAATTAAATCTCTCAAGAGCATTATAAAATTATTTATCACTTGGAACCAAAAGTAAAAGATATGTATATTACAGAAATGAAGTTTTCTAGACAAAAAGTGCTTTTCCAGTTAAAAAAAATAAAAGATTTAAAATCACAAGCTAAATTACTTGAAACATTCATAAGAAGAGGAGGAACATGAACGAAAATTGAATGCTGTATGTGTACTCGAGGAAATCATCCAAAAGCTGGCACCGATGCATAGATATAATACTATCATCTCCATTCATCAATCCCCATTATATTAGACAATTTAGTGAACCCTTAAACAAATACGCTCAAATGTTAATCAAAACGTTACTGGAAGATTTGCATAAAAGGAAAAGCATAATTACAGGAAAGATGAATATGCAAAATGGCTCAACCATATATATATAACCATAATCCACCCACAAAAGAAATACAGACAGCACCTAATACAATTGGGGGATTTGAAGTAAAAAACAGACTAGTATATGGAATGTTAATTTGAAAAGAAATAGATTTTAACGTGAAGAAGTAAGAATAAGACGAAGTAGCTATCCCAAAAAAAGGGTTAAAGATCTGTTGCAGGGTAAGATCTAATAAAAGATTTCAAGACAATACGAGTACCCCGAAAAGAAAACCTTGTCGTCAAAAAGATCGTCAAACAAAATTAAACAGGACAACATGCTATACTTTGGAAAGAGAAAGTAATATTCTGATGTGTTTGAAGTGAACAGCATCAGACAATGAATAGCTTGATACATAAATTATCTGTTCTAGTCCAACGAGACCATAGTTTGGAACAACATAGAGAAAGCAATTAAGTCGATCATGTTGAAATGTTGAAATACTTTATTAGTTAAGATTGAAGACTCCATATTAGATAGTATCGCATTATGCACGAAATCAAAGAAAACAAACCCATATATGATTATGAACACGAGAATATGAAAAATTAGTAAACGGAATAGCTGAAGTACTCAACCTTGATTACCCTGATAGTGCTCTACACCCTAAACCGAATGATAAAGCACCTTCTTAGATCTGATGGAATATATATGAAGCCCAACTTCGTTCACCAATCAGCTTATAACTAAAGTAGAAGGCACAGTAAGCTAGCTTTTTGACGACACTCTTTATGACTTTCGACACTGAATCAGACAAAAACGAAAACCACTCAGAAAGGAAAAGAAAAGAAACCAGAAATATGAGTACGATACCAAAGTGATCCTCGGGAATTGAACTCAAAACCCTTCACCCGTGTACTAAGTCAAGATCAAAAGAAACATCTAGTGATTGTCCGAAGAATGCAAAAGCGAGAGAAAGGAGAAGGAGAGATCAGATCCCGAGGAATGAAAAAGGAAGAAGCTAAAGAGAGAAAAAGGAAGTTGAGGAATGGGGAAAAAGAAAGGTGCTATGGCTAAATAAGCAAGCACAGACGAAGAGAAATTGCAAAATCACTCACATACCCTAATAAACAATGTCTATCTATCTATAATCCTTTATCATTCTTTTATTAAGTGGGAGCTTGATTGCTGCAAAAGCTTTGTGAGCCAAAAGGGAGATGGATAATGGCTCAAACCTCTCTACTATATGGTTTTAGAACGAGAAAGATATCGATGAGTTTCACAGACAGAGAGTTAGAGAAAGCGAGAGAGAGAGAGAAAGAGACAGATATTCAATCAAAAAGAAACAGAGAGAGAGAGAGAAAGAGGCGTCAACCTCCACCAGCAACTGATAAAGACTAGAAGAATATGTTCAGCTTCAGCTCTTGCCTCTTGAGGTCGAGAGAGAGACAGGAGCTCATGATGTTAGAAGATGATAATACGGTGAGTGAGGACAGTGTTGGCTTTTTATTGTTACCCTTTTAAAATCTAGTATCTTATTATCATATGCTTCTAACATTCTTTTTATTCAACAACTAGATTTAAAAATTTATTAAATAAGATGAGTGTATTAATTATATCATCATCTTAATTACGTGCTTTAAATAAATAATATTCATATCAAAATTTCTTTTTCTATAAATATAGGTTGGGAAAGAAGAACTCCCTGCTTAATAATTTTCATATTTTATTCTTGACACTTAAAACATATACTTTTCTAACTAAAATGAATTCGTGTCACAATCTGATCATATGAATTAAGATGTCAATTACAAAATTACCAAACATTTAATGTATTACCGAAAATTACAAAAAACAACATAGGTTAATTGACCTGGGGCGTAAAATATTGTTTTCTTATACTGAGTTATAAGGGAACGGATCCTCTATCTTTTTTCTCTTGTCCCATAAATTTTAGTCATCTTTTTATGTAAGACTCATATAAATAAATGGTAAAATTTTTAAGAGAAGACAGTAACTGAAAAAAAAAAAAGAAAAAAAAAAGGAAGAAGAACATGGCAGAGTTACAAACCATGAAAGACACTAAAATGTAAAACAGCGGAAGAAAAGGGACAAAAGGGGGCATTGTATATTGTGTTGGTGGTGCAATCAATTAGATGGATTATATCTTAAGGGGGTGACGGTAAAGCACTCGAACCCTCACCGCCAGATTCTACTTCCAAAGGGTAGTGTGTTTGTCCACTTCCGCGTGGTGTACACGATCAGACTAATTATGATCCTTTCCACAGCCTGATATTAATTAGTATTCTAGATGTTTGACAATTACAAAGGTCATGACACCCAATTGATTTTACTTTAAGGGTCTTCATCTTATAGTGTTGATTGCAGTTTTCATGTTGGATTAATTGGTCTTCTTATGAGCCCTGTTTTTAGTTTCTCAAGGGTAGCATTGTTTTCTTGGCATATAAATAGAGGCCAAGAAAGATATGATATAGACATAAAGGTGTTAAATTCTGAGGTTAATTTAGATTTTCATCTTAATACATATGAAAGGTTTATATTCCAAGTAAAGCGGAAGAGAGAAATTTATTTCACTCTATAATTCTATTGAACTCAACATAAATAACTATTCAACACTTGTAAAATGATGAATTAACATAAGTATTTCAAATTAATCCAAATATTAACTAACATTAAAGGAAAAATTTTACAATTTAATCATGTGAAACTTTGTTTTTAACAAATTAGTGGATTCCTTTGATTATAGACTTAATGTTTAGGAAATCTCATCCAATAGCCCCTAGGAGTGGATTTAGCTCACTTAATAACATATTCAAGCTTACTCATTAGCATTTGATAATTCATAAATCTAAATTTTAAATAAGTTTAAACTTCAATCTTATTTATAGAGTTGTGATAAGAACCTCTAAAGTCTAATGAAAAATAATTTGTACATAAAATGAAAAACGAAGCATAAATATCACATCATCAAAAGCTAATGTGTACCTTTATCACTTCAATCTACCTTAACAGCCACATTAATCAAAATGGCATTTATTTGTCTACTTATTGAAATTTATCCTCTCTTTTTTTTGGGTTGAATATCATATTGGGATTTCAAGTTCCATTTCCATATTGAATGGTGGGATCAATGATAAGATGTTTATTTTATTAAAATGCGTCGAGAAGAGGTAATTGCATCCATCGCATTTATAATACATAGGAAACCTCAAGCATAAGCATTTTGTTATCTTAAGTCACTCTATTTCAGAGCTGGTTCTCGGAAAGCTCCTTAAACAGACAAACAAAATGAACAAAGACCCCATAAGAGGGAACTAAGTACTTATTCCTTGAAAAGTGCAAATATTAAATTCTGAGCAAAAGTTATTTTTTAAGGTTTGGTGGCGTTCCAAAAAAGTAATTACTCTCCGATAGGCCTCACCAGTCACCAGTCACCAGTCACCAGCAACAACTGCACGCGACATCTGGTTGGTTGGACTGTGGATTACAAAAAATACAGGTGTTTATTTCATCATTTTTTGTTCCTAGAAAGCTGTTTCTACAATGGACCCCACCAACCGACTCAATGCATCTTAGATAGTGACACTTCTCCAAATTTGCTCAGCTCAGCCAACAAGCCGAACCACAGTAGCTGATTAGAACACAACAAGCAAGGAATGATGGTTTCCAAATTTCACGTGGGACCCACTAAAATCCAATGATGTTAAACGCTTATCATTAAGCTCACAACATCGTCGGGCCCCACCTCTAAAATTTCTGTGTGCGGTGGACCCCACTTTCCCTGAAGCCAACTTGCTTCCTCCTGTAAGGACACTTGTAAACTTTTTGGATTTTTATAATTAAGATTTTTTTTTTTTGGTAATCTAAATATAGACACTCAAGGTGGGGTGCTTATGCGTACCGATAAGTTAAGCTATAACTTCAAATTACTGTTTCCGGATAATCGGCCAGTGTTATGGACTTGAGGACTAAGGTATGGTAGGCTCAAGGCTGTGACATTAATGTAACTGTTTATTACTGTAAGTTAGCATTCTGAAAAGTGGGTGGCCAGATAAGCATTCTCGCAAGAAGTAAAGAAGTGAAGCAAAAGTCTCACACGTGATCCAAGTGTCATCTTTTTGGTCCCCACCCTAAGCTTGTGTGGCACCTTTCATAATTATTGTAATTACTGTTAATATATCATAAGAAGTTGTCAATTTTGAAATTTTGCTTCCTATATTTATTCTAAACGTTTATGTTATCCAATGATAGTGATCCAATTTTAGGTTCAGTATTTTATATGGCAAGAAATTTCAAATATGTATATTCCAGGGTTTTAAAAAGTATATTTTAAGAATATTTTCATTTTTCATATTTTCTATTTACTTCCTTACATTTTTATATTGTCTATTTAGTATATCGTATTATTATGTTCTTCATATTGTGTATGAAAATTATTTATACTAGTATTAATTTTTAAAAGTTTCAAACCTAATCATCAATTAATACCATCTTTGGTCCGGTCCTTTTTGGAGTATGTATGTCCATATGTTATGTGTTAATGTTATGATACTTCCAAAAATAAACAAAAAACCATAATTGCTCTCTTCAATAATACAATTAGGATGAATAAAAAAATTAAAAAAGAGATTGGGATAAAAACTATTAACACGGTCAATTTTGTAATTAATTGTCTTCATTTATTCTTATTCTTTTGATTGATCCCACCAATTTGATTGTAAAGTTTCATAGTAATAGTTATATTTCACACAAAAAATAATTTTAATAACGCTAAGAGTAGGCTTCAGGTCAATTCTAAAATTATAGATAATAGAAAATAAAGAGATTTTGTTAAATGAGTGTGAAATCTATTTGGTTAAAATGAAAAATAAAAAACACTTAAAACAATCAAAATAATAGAAAAAGAGAAAGGAAAGATCGATCTCTTTTTAATAATGGCCATATATCTAAAATATTGGATTGGAAAGAAGAGTTAAAAAAAAAGCCTCTTGTTAACAATGTTTATATTATGGACATCCATAACTAACGTTTTACTAATCAAACCAGAAGATAAATTGATAAAATAAAAAGTTTAAAAAGTTCAATCAGTATTAAAAAGTTATAAAATCAGCTAAAATT
>JANIHZ010000209.1:60596316-60607224 GCA_027478365.1 Erythroxylum rufum | reverse complement strand
ACCTCCAAATGGGGTGATTCTTGAGCCAATGGCTCTAGGAGACATGTAGGTATCGGGTCATACAATTTTGTATCATTAGGAGTTAAATTGAGATGGCTTGATGAAAAGCAAGTTAGGGGGTAGTTATGAGGTTATGTTAGGGTTTTCAGCAAGGCTCATGTCTTAGGACGTTGGGCTCCGAAAACGGGGTCCAACATACAGGCCATGAAGTCTAAGCCTGGGCGTAACCCAAATCTTAAAATTTAAAAAATAGCTTAAACTTGTTAACTTCGGGCCATGCCTGAGCTAAATCACCATCCTTAGAAAGAAGATGTATAAAGGGTTCTTTTCACCTAGGAAATGAAGATATGTAAGGGTTCCTTGTCATTCAAAAGAAGACGTATGTATGAAAGATCCTCTTCACTTATTAAAGAAGATGATATTGAATTCATAAATAGATCCTAAGGAGTGGACATAGGTTAATAGTTGTTTAACCAAACTACTATAAATTGGTTTTTACCTCTCTTCCTACACTCTTTAATAATTAATGTACTTGTTTTATCAATACCTTATATGAATTTGTTGTAACTATTCGTTAGAATATGCAATTCCTTTATTAGTTTTTAACAGGGAAAAATGTATAAACACAAAATTTACTCCCCTCTCGCATGCTACTTGTAGACAAACAATTGGTACATAGTAGTTCTTATTAACAGTATATAGATTTCTAGTGAAATTTATGCAAAGATCATTATCACAATTTTATTACTTTTATCCAAAGTAGATAATTTATATGTAAGTTTACATATATTGAAAAACTAGGATGAAACACTTCCTTTTAGTTAAAAGGTTTTATCTTTAGAGAATTGAATAGAAAATCTTTGCCTCAATAAAAATAATAGTTGTGAATAAAGTAGAGACAATTAGTAGTGGAAAAAATTGAATAACATGCTTTGAACTGAAAAGAGCTTTAATGATAGGCATAAAATTGGTTTCACTTATAGAAATGCACCATTCAATACTAGTAAAAAAATTTAAGGAGAAAGCATTTACATAACCAATCATTACATAAATCATCAAATAAGCATGTAACATTCAATTATAGACATTAAAGTTGTAATGCTCATGTATCATCTTTTAGGTTCCAAGTTAAAAGAAAATGTAATACTTTTATGTATGGTGCAAAATATAGACTTAGACAACATATCATCAAAGAAAGAATAAGGCTAAATTTTATGCAAGGCCATCTTGTAAACATATTTTAAAAAAGGCCATAATCGGGCATGCAACAATTTCACTACTCTCATTATAATTACAAACCTCAACTTTTTAAAAAAAAGATATTACACATGCTCTAATTCATCATAGGATATATTTCAATTAAGAAACATGTTGTTTTTCAATTCAAGGCCTCAAAGTCACACAAAGAGAACTCCTAATCCCCCATATATTGAAAAGAGAGCATTAAATCACCCAAACCATTCACCAAGACCTAAAAATGCATATAGGTCATATTATTGTAGGTCTTTATCATATTACATTAACACTTCCAATTCTTATACTATGGTACGCCTTTTTGTGGTGATTATGATCCCATAAAAAGAAATTGTTCGATAATGTTTGTTAAGTAAAACTAAAAAGATATAGATTAGAAAGGGTTTAAGAATTAATCTTTTAGAGCCTAAGTCATGTGAATACCTAGAACATAGTGACAGGGATGGAAAAGGGCCCAAACCCATCTGACTTAAAGTTAATGGACTCGACCCAAGTTGACTAGGCTTTAGGCCGACCTCAAGTCTTTTAAATTTTAGTTTAAGCTTTTTTTAAGATTTAGGCTATGCTCGGGCTTGGGATTCCCAATATGAAGCTTAAACTTCTTTCACATGCAAAGAATATAATTTTGTACTTTGATAAATAGTTACTTTTGGACATATAAGTCTGATCAGACTCAAGTTCAAGCCCAAACTTAGGTTGAATGGTTCAGGTTCAACCCGTTGTCATCTCAACATATTGATTTTTTAACCTTATATATATCAATACTAAGTTGTACTTAATGAACAGGAATAATGGTGTAACCTCTATAGATATCAAATATGGAGTAATCATAGTATCTTTAGCAAATGAGTTCAAAGAATAAATCACCAAGAGTTCTCACATAAGAAAAGTAAGAAAATTGATATTAAAAGAGTTAATTGTTGAACTAAGTGAGGAAGAAAAGAAGTTAATGGTTGGTAATAAATAAAAGCAGGTAACTACTTATTTTCATATCGATAACATTTATCAACTTGTCATACATATTCAAGGAGATAATTATTGCATCAACCTAAGGAAAATAAGTATTGATCTTCAAATTAGTAAATGATTTTGAAAATTGTTCATTTATTTGATAAGATTTTTACATATATTCTTTACCTATATGATAGAATTTTAGAAAAAGGAGAGAGGGAAGTTATTGGTTTTCTCTTTGATGCTTATAGCTTTATTTATCATATATCTTTTTTAATGTTGATAAAAAAAAGGAGAAAGAAAATAATGATATCGAAACTTGATCTTTATAAATTAATGATGTATGAATTAAGAAGGAATACACATTATCTATTATTTTGAAATATGGGAAATAGATTTGATGTCATTTATTTTTGGAATCTCACCAACTATTTTTCAAATTATTAAAAAGCAATAGACCAAGTGAGAGTTGAAGTCATAGTTTTGGTGATAACAAAATATTTTTTTGGAAATTCAGAAAAATTAAATAAATAATCAAAAAATATATAAAAAAAGGTTCACAGACAATGCCGCAAAAGGCTCGTCCAGCGAAGCCTTAAAGCAAACCAAAATAATCTAAGGAACACCGCAGCATAGGAAGAAGTAACCCGAAACTCAATCAACAGCAACAACAATAAACCCAAGAAACAGAGCCAAATAAAGCCAAAGCATACAAAGTCCAAGTAGAAAACCTAACTAAAACAGTCCAACCAGTAGCTGGCAAGCCTAGGAGAAACTGACATAAAGGAACTGCATATCCATGGCCCCAGAATGGCCAAGATGAATACTGCCACTAATGATGAACTGTGCTGCACCTCCAAGGGTAGGTAGGGCAAGTATGAACAGTCCGAAGAAAACCTCAAAAGCAGCAACCTGAAAAGACTGAGTAATTAACCTGTAAAATAAAGAAAGTGATAATCAAAATTACCTCCTCTCGGTGTATAAGCTGAGAAGTTTCCTAACGTGGGAGATTACTCCTGAGAGCACGCACTCCTCAGCCAAGGCTTCATTTTTGAAGGTTCTGGCATTATGTTCAGTCCATAGGTGGTAAACTGTGGTGGAGAGCAATAGAGGGAAGAGAGTGGTAACTGAAGCTCTGAAACTGGAAACAGTTAAGAACCAGGAAAGAATAGTTGAAAGGGTAGGGAGAGTGAAGATGGACAAGTTAAAATGGGAAAGGCAGTGGTCCCAAATAGCTTTGGGAAAAGGACATTCAAAAAATAAGTGGTCTATGGATTCATTTGCTGAAAGGCACAGAAAACAATGGTTAGGAATGTAGAGGAAAGTAAGCTTATCCCGGGTTGGAAGCTTTTGCAGGAAAGCAAGCCATAAGGTAAAGGAGCATCGAGGTTTACTGTATTTGGACCAGACTAGTTTGTACCAAGGAACGACCGGTAAAGGAGTACGCAAAAATTGGTAGGCTGACACATTGGTATAACACTTGGTAGGGCTAGGTAACCATTCCAGATAGTTTGGTAAGAAACTATTGGGGGAATAAGATCGAGGAACCAGACGACGAAGAAAGTCCAGGGATACCGCACTCCAACTCCAGGTACCATTACAGATTACTTCTGAAACATGTGCTGTGAGAGGGAGCTCCGAACCATTAATCTCCCTCGGTGTAGACAGGGATTGCAAAATACCACATGGGTGCCAAGGATCCTGCCAGAAAAGAGTAGACATACCATCTCCAATCCTAAATCTAAATTGATGACACAACTTGTCCCGGATTGTTAAAATCTTTCTCCAACTCCAAGAACTATTATAGGTAGGCTCCAAGAACAAAATATATTAATATCAATATTTTTATCTTTGATTTTATTAGTAAGGTAATTTACCAAAGATTCTAGCAAATGGTCAAATATCAAGTTTAGTGAAAGCGTAAAGTGATTAAATGATAAAAATGAATAAAGTAGACTACCAAATATAATTCCAGGGATCTTTAAAAAAATTCAGGTGAAGAATCAAGAACAAGAAATAACGAACCATTTCATGGGTAATAACTATTGTAATATCTATCGAAACCTTTATCTTGGTCATTTAAATAAATTAACAGTTCAATCATTATATGATCATTTACATGCATGACATAATACATAAATCCTTTAATAATCAACAGAAATTATTTTGATATAAAAAAAACCCTTTTGATCTTCAAATAAAATTTAGGGTTTTAAAATGATTTTGAATCAACATTTTATCAATGAGATGTTTCATGATTTTGGAAAAGTTTGAAGTGTTAAAAAATAGTGATTTAAATGACCTTGTGAGAGTTTTTCTAAAGGTTTGATTAGACTAAATATTTGCTTTTGCTAGCCGAACCTATGAATAAAAGTCACGTAATAAATGTAGTATGTTAGGCTATGAGATATGCTAAGTAACTTCTAATCAACCAAGCATGGATTAGTTGAAGGTAGGCGTTCAGCTAGATACATATGATTAGATATTAACCGTTATAATGACTAATTTATAGTATTTTAAATTAGTACAAAAACTTTTAAGAGAATTTTGTTATATTCATACGTGCAAAAGTATGATATACGTTATGTGATTAAGAAAGGATATTTAAATTATATTTTAGTGATTAAAGTATAAATTGAGCTTCTTCACCTATAAAAATGCATTAGTTTTTTTAATTAAAAAAGACAATTGTAGGAAAGATTTCTTTTTTGCTATCGAAGAACATGAAAATTAAATTAATTATAGCTTAAGGAGCAACACAATCGCTTATTTTACATTGAATTAAATGTGTTTGTTTTACATTGGATGAAATATGTTTTTCTTTCAACGCTTCAATGCCATTAATTTTCTAAAAGGTGGAAAAAGGATTTACTTATGCTTTTGGAACTCCTCAACTCCATAAAATGACTTGATTCTAAATTTACTACAAAGTTCATAGTCCATTTGCAATTAAAAATATTTGAAATAATAAGGCACGTTGGTCGTTTATATTTTACCATATTATGTAGAAGAATATGCTGGTAGCATTGTATAAAAATAAAATGCTCCTTAGTCCCACCTTCCTAATTACTATCACGTGCATCAGGATAAACTAATTGCAGTTGTCAAATATAATAAACACCACACCCAACTCGTCGTCTGTGGACTGTTGACTTCAATGGTCAACAGCCCTGCACAGAAAAACATGCACACTGTAGCAACATTAATGACCCCTTGTTGCTCGAGGCGTGATTTTTAATAATGACAATTTCGGTGTCATTTTCCATGGTCGTGACGCTTTTTAGGGTTACGTGCTGATCGCCAGGTTATGAATGAGAAATGAAATTAAACAATTGTGTCAACAGCAACAGAGACTATGATGATTGCGTTTTGGTTTATATGTCTCCCTCAATGTAATTATATCAATTATGACTACAATAATTATAAGGTTAAGAATTGAGAAGAAATAAAGGTCAGGAGAGTGGAATTTGGAATGATTACCATCATATGTAATTCCATCTCTTGCCAAATTTTACAATAATGAGGCTGGCATAATCTTGAGCAGAAAGTAGAAATAAAAAAAGTTTAACATCTTGTCCTCAGGGTGTCCCATTTGATGTTTGAAAACTGGATTAGCTACACGATTCACGTAGCTTGTCATAGAACTAAACGAATACAAAGGATAAACTTGGTGTCCTTTAAGTAGTTGAAAAGGCTTGCAATTTGGAGGGTAATTAACCAACAGCATTTAACCATTTGGGTGGTCCAAAGATGAAAGTATCATTATCATAAGCATGTTGTTGCTACCGTGTGTTTTTCTTTTTCTCTTATCAACATCCTGAACTTAAAGGGGTTGTGGTGGAAGTCTAGATTCACTAACCTACAACAAGCACAGTGTGGAACTGTTCTAACATTAGAGTAGGGTTTTTATTGTGTCCCATTAATAAATAAGGTTGGTATTGTCCCATTGAGAAGCTATATATGGTAGACTAAGAAGCAACCCTGCTGGAATAGATTTCTGTGGGCATCCACAAGATAATGTCAATAATAGGGAATCCTTATATAAGGCTAAGAACTACCATCTGTGTTCACATCTGAACCTAAAGTGTTCAATTACTTCCTCTTTAGTATGAAGAATGGTTGATCCTGTTTATCCTCAACTTTCTATGTTCAACACCAGATGTCATGAGTATGTTGTCAGGTTTGTTGTATGAGTTATTGGAGTGGTTCCAACAATGATGCCCTAGTTTTAGTGTAGGTAAACATGATATTATCTATCTACGCATAGCTCTTGATATTATAGTGGCGATGTCCCAATGGCTTAAGATTAATATGACACAAATCACAAGTCCTAACAAAGTTGATTAATCCTTTGGCACCAACGTGCTCATTCTCCCTCCTAAATTGAGAAGAACTAGATCAATATAAGAGGCCAAGGAAAGGATTGTAAAATTAGCTCCAAAGCTACATTACTGTCAATTTTGAAATAACAACAAGAATAATAATAAAATCTTGTACTTTAGCACCAATAATATCTTATCAGTTTGGCAACTTTCATATCGTTTTATAAAATTGCTCGAGAATAGTAAATTCAGAGCCACTGAACCTTGTAGTTGAATGACAGAAGAGAACTAAAACTTGTTTTAATTAATATTCAAAACTGTTTTATGTTTAAAACAGTAAATTTGGAAGCCTACCAAATGAAATACAACCACAGCCACCAGGTCCACTACTCAAGGCCTAGTCTTTAATATCTTTTGGTATTTGAGAAATGATTAACTAAGAAGCCTGGAAATTGAGGTAGGAACCAAAGACCCATTGAATTTCCTGATGCCTGCCTTATTGCTTGGATGGCCTACACACATTCTACCTAGAGTTTCTAAATGGGCTCTAAGAGCACTGCAGACGAACCTAAAAAACCACCATTTATCAGCCACTTCAGTATATATTTAGGGTATTCTTCGTCAAGCCCACTGATCAATTAGAAAATTAAAATATGCAGGGAGTAAAAATGAAAATCGAAAAGACGCAACAATGATAATCGATCTTCTTTTCAAGGCCCAACGCTGTCTAATCGATGTGTGCTTTTGAAGGAGAAGACAACTCGAGATTATTTTGGGCACTTATTATCTTCTTTAAAACTGATATTTTAGGGTAAAAGTTTACAAACACAAAATTTAGAATCCTCATTTTCTTTTATACACCAATAATTCTATACCTATAGAACCAGTCACTTTAAGAACAAAACGAGAGGTGCGTTGCTCTCATTTGATTACATAAATTCTTCATTTCACGTCTATTAGATATTGGAATGAAAACTTGTTTTTATCTTCACTTACTCTAAATACTTAAGGTCTATCATTTAAAGCAAAGGAGAAATCGATGAAGATATAGTTTACTTTGTTAGATCAGGGTTGCTTAAATGGAGAAATGCATAAGGAATTTTATGTGACAAGAAAATACCACTTAAGCTGAAAGATAAATGTTGTCATTTAGCTATTAGGTTAGCCATGTCATATGATGTAGAGTGTTGGCCTATCAAATAAGTATATAGTCATAAACTAATGGTGACGAAGATAAGATTACTCCGTTAGATATGTAATTTTACTAGAAGAGATAAGGTCAAAAATGTATTACTAAGAGGCAAATTAAACATAGTTAGTATTAATAAAAAAATTCAGAGAGACGAGACTTAAGTGGTTCGAATATGTTAAAAAGAGACACCCTGATGATCCAGTGAGAAGATGCGAGAAAATAATATTTAGAGATAGTAAAAGAAAAAAGAAAAGCCTAAGAAGAACTGCAAGAAAGTGATCAAGAATGATATAACTTTACTAGAACTTACGGATGACATGACACATAATAGAAAACTTTAACGTACTAGGATATAGATAAAGGATCTCACATAGAGAGATCTTTTTTATTCGCTTAAGTCTTTTAAATATTTTCCTTCGAGTTTTTCGTTTAATAGTTAGCCTTAGTGTTTTGATTATGTAGTACTTTTCTCATAGTTATTTAACTTAAACAGTTTCTTATTTATTCTTGTAATGGTTAGTTTAATTTATTCTTGTATTTGTACTATGTTATTTATTGCATTACATTTTTGTATATTTTTATTTATATGTATTTATTTATATTTTGTATTGTCATTATTTCATTACATGTGGATTTATAAGAAACATGCTTTCTATCATATAAGGGTAAGACTACTACTATCGAATCTTTCTAAACCTGCGTTTCAGTGAGACTCTTACTACTATTGAATCTTTCCAAACCTGCATTTCCGTGGGACTCTTACTTATTGTTGTTGTTGTTATTGTAGTAGTAATAGTACTATTGTTATTGTTATTGGATTCCCTCAAATGTCTTGTTAGCTTCATATCTTGGTGTCCGGCAATTGACTTTGTCAACCATGAGGATTACATAAGAATTAGCGTGTATGTGTACATATTGTATTCAAGTGTACATTCTAGGTGATCGTTTTCCAACACAAAACTAGGTCGATAAGTACAATTATTTATGTGCATCCTCTTATTTTTACTTCTTTGGAATGTTGTGACATAGGTTAGAAGAATTTGGAAGTGATTAAACTGAGCTTCTTGACTTGTACGTACTTCGGCCATGAGTACACCTGTACAAGTAAATGTAACTTATGAAATAGTGCTTATCAAGGGACAACAAATATAAAATAGTAACCATGACACTGAACTACGTAGCGTTCTTCTGCATAACTACTTGTTTATTGTATAATAAAGCTTCTGTACGTACCTTCATGATCAAATTCTACACGCATGTACTACTCTCATGGTCGATGGACAATAGAATGCATAAAAGCTGAATATGGGCGGCTTGCATATTTTAGCTGGGATGGTACTTCGATTAATGTCTTACAAGCAAAGAAAACCTATTAGATATATTTGACCATACTGGGTGAATATCACTTTGTTTCCATACCTAGGGCTCTGATTTCTGAGCCCTATTGTAAAATTAAAAAAAACTAGTCACTTTGGTTTAGATGTCTAGAATTATGTCTTTTTGTTATCAGAAATCAAGTTTTTTTTTTCTTGGCACTGAATTTTCTAAGTTAATGAATTACGAGTGTGAAATGGAATCCGCTTAATCTAAAGCGTGATCTATTAAAAGTGGAAATGAAGGCTTACTTTGAAGAGAATTAGATTTTAAGTTTGTGTTATGTAACTTAGTAATTTTAGAATTAAATTTTAAGCTTGTGTTAGGTATAAAGTAGATAAACTAATTTGTTTTATTTATTTGACACTAATTAAAAATATGAATATCATAAGCAATTCATCATTATTACCAAACTATAATATATTAAAACAATTAATAAATAAAGTTAGTCCATGTGTAACATACGTTTTTATGACTAAATCAATGGCCAATTGGAAGCAGACGAAATCGATCCTAATTAATTTTGCATGCTTGTCTAAATCTCTATAATTACTCGTTTGATAAATTTTATCTCCTTCTGGGTGAGGCATAAAGCCCTAGATCCTACGTATTTGTACGTTAAATTATTTTCATATGTTCATTGGCCAGGCTACAGAATATCAATTCTTGATTAAATTACGTGTTATGCTAAAAAATTTAGATATTTTGCTCATGATATCTAAATATTATTCACACGAGAAGAATTTAGATATTATTATTTACAAAATATCTAGATAAAGATAAATCACTTGTAGCATAAAAGTAAATATAAGAATATATGATAATTAAAACAAATTAAGAATCATCAATTTTCACACCACTTTGTCATTGTTATATTGTTTAAATTTCTATCAAGTCATATGTAGATCAATACAAACAAAGTTATCACCATCGACTACTTTTGTAATAAAATTTACTATATAAATGAACTTTTCATATATATTTTTCTTTGATATGAACTTTTTGCACATTTATAGTTCATTCCTACACTTTTTCACAAACAAAGTGAAATTGAACTTGTATATACTAGGTTTTTGAATGAAATGTTGGATTTTTCACTATATATAAGGCACTTAGACTATTATAATATCATGAAACTTTAGGTTAATTGTGTGCAAAATCTTCTAACATCAATTTCAATTACGCCGCTTATTTACTGGCTTGTGAGTTGTTATATATTTCACTTATGCTATTAACGTAATCATAACTAATTATAAATTTGAAACTCAACTTACAATCCTGCCAATAACTGTGAACACATCATCTCTGGACCTCTTAAAATATGTACAAGATTCTTTACTAAGTTTGTTATATTTAAGGCTTATAATGAAGGATAAAATCACTTATACTAACACCTTGTTGCTTATTTAAGACCATAAAAAGATTTGTTTAACCTGAAGACAAAGTTCTTTTTTGTTCAAAATCTTTTACTTTGGTGCTTATAAATTTCATCTTCAAGATCTCTATAAAGAAAATCAGTCTTCATATTTATTTGTTCTGGATGTAAGTCAAAGACAACACATATTAATAGGACTACTTTGACTATTGTAATTCGAATCATAAGAGAAAATATTTCACTAAAGTAATTCATTCTTTTTGACTATGGCCCTGTTTGGCAATCAGCTGATTGCATTAGCTGTTAGCTAATTCTATCAGCTGGTAGCTGATAGCTGATTCTATTAGCTGATTTGACCAGCGGATTTTATTAGCTGTTTGTTAGAAATGTTTGGTAAAATTAGCTGTTTAATATTAGCTGTTTATGTATAAAATGACTTA
>JANIHZ010000209.1:60522274-60539959 GCA_027478365.1 Erythroxylum rufum | reverse complement strand
TCATTTCTTAACACATAACATTACAAAACTGCATAAGTCCCATTTGTGATGGAATAACTCTTAACACAAAGGTCCAATGTTTTTCAAACTTTCCAGACCTCTAGTTAACACATAAACTCACATTTCTTCTTTTATGACCATGTTCTAATTCGGTCATTAAGGAGATCCAAATCTCCCATTTACAATCAGCTTTAACATGCAGTCATGAGTCAGACCCTTACCGACTCAAAACCTTATAACTCATTCATTCCTCATCCAATTGAGGTGATTATAAGCTTCATTTTCAATAGACTTATATGGATATCACATATCCAAAGACGACTCAAAAACGATGCAAATTGGATTTATTGTGATTTTTACAAGCATGTTCTGTTTCTGTTCTCTTCTGTCACTCTAAGGTTAGTAACAACCTTCCCTTATTCGGCCATATATCACAGAATACACATCCAGTTAAAATACCCTTTCTACAGAACTTAGAGAACACATTTTATAGCATTTCGTAAGAAGAACTCATCTTCCAAATCTAACTCTAAGGTCTTCAAACAATTAACTTTCAGTTCTCGTTTAAATCTCGCTGGTATTCTGAACCAGTACCAATTCGGGGCTTATTTCTCTTATTCGGCTCACCCTAAAATCGTGAAAAAATTCATGGAGATAGTAGACATATAGATCTACAACTTCTATGTTTTGAGTTTCTCCAGATTCGCACGTTAAACAGCTCAACAAAAATGGACAAAGAGAGCCACGAATCTGTCTCCATGACAGCTCAACCTTCAAAACCCTAGGTTTTGGTTTAACCCCCCAAATCACCATATACACGAAATTTCTTCAAGAATAAGTGTCATTGAACATCAAAGAACACAAATCTATCATCCAATCATCAAACTCATCCACTTCCATCAAGTGGGTTTCACAAAGAAGAGAAAATCAAGCTTTAAACTCATAGATCTAAGCATAGGAGTGGAGGCTTACCTCTTTATACCACCCAAATGGCTTGAATCTTCCTTTCCTTTCATGAAACAAAAGTTGAAAGAAGCTTGGAGGAGCTCCCATGGAGTTTTCGTGAGCTAGAGAGAAGAAGAAGACAAGATTTTTGTCTTATTCTCCAACTTGGCTTCTTATATACTCCTCCTTTCCACTTATTTACAAAAATGCCATCCTTGTTCTGGTTTTTAAACATCTGTCCGAACAATTTCCTGTGACCATCGAAAAAAATATCATACATCATTAATTCGATGTCACTAAAATTATTATTCACTGTTCTGAAATTTTTAATGACATCAGTCTTAAATACTGATTTATTTCGGTGCACCGGTTAAACTAGATACCGGGTGTTACAAATATAGTCCCTAGTAAGTCAATTTTTAGAACTCTTTTTGAACTGTAGATTGAAAGAAGACATAGTTTAATACATTTTCATGTTTAGGGTTGCTCGATAGAGGCAAAGATCTATAATCTGTATAAAAGAAAATTAAATTCTTGAATGATTAATAGGTACTTTATAGGTTACCTAGAGAAACCTAAAAGGACTTAGGTTTTATTATCTAAATCGTAGTCTTAGAATTGTGAAAACTAGAAATGCTAGATTCATTTAGAACAGTAAAATTAGTAAGAGTAATGAACAATAAAATATGTATAATGATAAATTAGCGGTAAATATTTTTTTTATATGTAAATGATTCTTCATCCATAATCATTTTAAATATCAATCTAATAATTAATGAAAATTTGGGACATTTGAATAAAGGAACACTTTTGAAAGAAACTAACTCACAACCACCTATTGTACATAAATTGTAAGAAATAATACCTTTGAGAAGATCTTGAAGGGAAAAAAAGTTAACTATTTCTGATTTTTATATAATTTATTTACAAGAGTTAGATGTTAATATTAAAATCAATAAAGATTCAGTTTCATTTTCATAAGCCATAGAATGTGCAAAGTCTAAAAAATGGATTGATATCATAAAAGATGAATTAAAATCCATGGAAGATAATAAAGTTTGGAATCTTATCAAATTACTTAACGGTTCTAACTAAGTTAGGTGCAAATGAGTTTTCAAAAATAAACTCGACTCAAATGATAATGTTTAATGATATAAAGATAGACTTCTTGCCAATGGTTATACTTAGAAAGGTGATGTCAATTATAAAAAGACATTTTCACTTATCTCAAAGATAGACTCATTAAGGATTATAATAATATTAGTAGCTCAATATGATTTATAGACCAACCTAAAGAGGAAGTATTTATAGACCAACCTAAAGTTTTCTCAATGAAAGGTAAAAAATGTGTAAATTTAAGAAGTCAATAAATTGTCTTAAACAAGGTTTTCATAAATGGTATCTTAAGTTTAATGATACTATAACGTCTTTTAGTTTTAATAAAAATATTGTTAATCAATATATACATCAAAAGATTAGTGAAAGTATATTGTTTTCTTAATTCTATATATTGATGATATCTTACTTACTACTATTATTTGGGCATGTTACATGATATAAAATATTTTCGCTATAAAAATTTTGATATGAATGATATAGTATAGGCGTCTTATATGGTAAGAATTGAAATTTCTCATTATCGATTACAATGATTGATAGGATTGTATCAGAAAGGTTATAATGAAAAAAATTTAAAGAGATTTAATACATATAAGTGTTTTGCAGGAATTGTTTATATTCATAAAGAAGAAATTTTTATTCTCATATCTAAAAAACAAGGAATAAGAATTGACATTTCTCATGATGGATCACAATGATTGATAGGATTGTTTCAGAAAGGTTAGGTTGAAAAAAATTAAAGAGATTTACACAGATAAGTATTTAACATGAGTTGTTTATATTCATAAAGGAGACAAATGTATTAGCATGTTGAAAGAACAAGGTACCAAAGCAAGCATTGAAAAATAGTGAGGGAAATATTAAGGTACCAGGAACAAAGAACTACATGTTTATGTACTCAAATTATGTTCATCTAGAAGTGACTGGATACTCATATTTAAATTTTGACTGATGTCTTGATGGCAAAAAATTCACATTTTTATCTATTAAATGGAGCAATATTATGGAAGAGTGTTAAATAATCTATCATCAGATCATACATTATAGAAGTATAGTTTTTAGCATGTTTTAAAGCCAAATTTCATGCATTTGTGGTTGCAATTTTTTTTTAATATATAAAAGGAAGGTAAACATGACAAATTACATGAAAATTCTCGGGTGACAGACCCCCGACTCATCCTCTACGAGGAGAGGTATGCATCCCCTAAGCGGGTGCTCAAAAGTAGTGATCTCTAAGAAGAACTGTCCTGCAAAATTTGCAAGCTAGTCCGCACTGCGATTAACCTTGTGGTAAATATGCCGAATTATTACAACCCATTTACAGGAAAGCAGTTCGTGAACACCCAACGCGAAAGGGTTTAAAGATGTAGCCCGTGCCTACAGAGAAGAGAGCATATCGGTCACAGTGCGCGAATCCACTTCCAATACTATGTAGCGGTACCCCAAGGACCATGCTAGCTAAAGGCCCGAAAGCACCCCTCAAAATTCCGCTGTCAACAGGGAGCACCCTTCAATGTTATGGAAAAATCCTCCCAACCAAGCATCGAAACTGTAGCGCAGTAGCCCTCCAGCTGTGGCCGAGGTGCTGGAGCCTTTGAAAGCACCATCAGTATTTAGTTTCCCAGCCAGGTGCAGGTTTGCTCTATCCTACAAGTAGGTCTCGTCGGGTGACATCGGTCAACTGAGTTCGATGTTGCCAAATTGCAGCCAATTGAATATGGTTAACATATTCCATAACGGGCTGCTGTGGTGAAATTGGCCAGGAGAAGAGTTCGTCAAAGATGACCCGATTTCTCCAGGACCAGAGAAACCAGCATGCTGTGCCAAAGATAATAGCCTAGTCGAAGCCCCCTATCACCCTGTGTGATAGTAGGTTCTTTATGAGCCATTCTTTATGGTCCATGGAAAAGAACTATGCCGTGATAACCTGAGGGGGAAACCTGGTCCATAGGTAGCGGGCTTTGGAGCAGTCCCACACTACATAGAGAGAGGATTCCTCGAGGTGGCAATGATAATAGTTCGCATCCGAAGTGAATCCTCTGTGGACGTGCTGTTGATTGGTGAGAAGCTTGTCATGCAATAGTAGCCACAGGAACGCGTGGATTCTTTGGGGCCCCTGCCACTTCCAGATGGTCCAACAGTAGGTGTTGGACATAGTAGAATCGTGGTGCAAGATCATGGAATAAGAAGAAGTCGTCATAAATTATCCGTTCTCCGTACGGCCCCAAATAAGTTTGTCCGGCCCTAGGGACGCCATTGCAAAATTTTATTGCAGGACTGGGGGTTGTCAAAACTTTTATTAAGTTACTAAAATTTTATTTTGATAGTTTTGCAACAATTTTTTTCCCGTAAGCAACAATATTCAAAAGGTTTTAAACATACAAAACTAAAGTATTTTGTTGTTAAGGAGGAAGTTCAAAAACAAAGAGTGTGTATTGGGCATATTAGTATTAACATCAGTTAATTAAGGGTTTATAACTAAAGATATTGAAGGAATATGTCCATAGAATGAGTCTTTGTTGTACCTTTGAATGAAATTTGTTTATAATGACACCAACACTTTGAACTGATTAAAAAGCTGATGAATTTGTAGGAGTTTGAGGTAGAGAGATATGTGCTTCAACTAATCAATCATTTAAGATGTGTGTAGCCTTATTATGTGTAATCGATGACTTTCCAGGATGAGTAATATTGTTTGGATGGAATACAAAAGGAAAGTTAGCATGCCTTAACTGTCATTACAAAACTTGCTCTCAATATTTAAAGTATAGTAAAAGGACTTGTTATCTTAATCATCGTATATTTTTAGATAGAAATCATCCTTAGAGGTGCGATAATAGATCATTCGATGGTGTTATAGAGTTTGAAGAATCACCAATTTCTTTCTCAGGATACGATGTGTTAGAGCTTATTAATAGGTATCATGATGTGTTTAGGAAGGCATATAAGCATAAAACACCAAGTGATAATCCGTGGAGGAAGACGTTTAAATTCTTTCTATTGGCTTAATAGAAATATAATGGATGCCAATATAATCTTGATGTGATGCACATTGAGAAAAATGTATGTGATAATGTTCTTGGAACTTTGTTGGAGATCTTAGCGAAGTCAAAAATCATCTTAATGCACAACTTGATTTGAAAGAAATGGGGACTATAAATGATTTTCAGTATATTAGAGTTGATGATTCTTATATGTCATTAGCTCGGACTTGCTTTTACGTGACCCCGAAACAAAAAGAAAACTTTTGTTTAGTTTTGAAGAATGTGAAACTACCATAATGTTATGCATCAAATATTACACGATGTGTTGATGTTAGTAAGAGAAAAATATCATGATACAAAAGTCACGATTCTTACATTATTATGCAACACTTACTCCAGTTTGTTATGAGGAAAACATTACCAAAAAAAGTTGCAGTTGTTTTGAGTAGGCTGGGTGCTTTTTTTTAAATGGGTATACAGTAAAGTCATTAAGCTGGGGGATCTTGAGCATCTAGAAAAGGAAATTGTGGAAGTATTATGTTAACTTGAAACAATCTTTATACCTTGTTACTTTGATATTATGATCCATCTACCTATTCATTTGACAAAACAAATCAAATATGTTGGACCAATGCATTGTCACTCTAAGTCCTTTGCTGAGAGGCATTTAGGTAGGTTAAAAAGATTTGTTAGTAATAAAAGCCAACCAGAAGGATCTATAACCGAAGGATACTTAGATGAAGACTGACAATTTGTACTTAAATACATTAAGTCCTCCTTAATGGTACATTCTATTTAATTCAGGTGACAAATAAATTGAAAAAAACATTAGGTAAGGTACAACTATATTTTTTATCCATCTCAATTTTAATTTTTTTTATTCCCATCATAATAATTAAGATATATAATTCCTTTAAAGGAGCATCACAATTTGAAAGACAAAAGCAGCAAAAGAAGCCGATGAGCAAGGTCATAAGATCATTGCTATAAGTTTCCCCAATGGTTTCATGATAAGGTGATATCTTTTAATGACTCTATTAAGTCATATTTGTTGGTTGTCCAAAGGCCCTAATAGCGTGACAAAGAAACATTCTATTTATGTTATTAATGGATATAAGTTTATGACTAAAAATGGGTCGCAAGATGTAATAGTCAAAATAGTGGATTTTCTTTAACAATGTAAACTCCAAGTCTTGCAAGTTTTAGAGATCAAAATCCAACACTTGGAAATACGAATTGCTATGGTGTAATAGAAGGAATTATTGAAGTGGATTACTGGGACAATTCAATGTAGTGTTGTTTAAATGTTGTTGGTATCAAAGGGAGAAAGATGACTATGGGCTTACTTGAGTAAACTTCAAAACGTTATATTATATAGAGGATCCTTTTATATTGGACAACTAAATACATCAAGTGTTTTATGTAGTTGATTATCTTAGAGAAGGTTATCATTATATGGAGAAGAAGGTACTAGGTAATTGTTTGATGTATCTTTGGATGATAATGAAAATGTTGAAGAAATATATTAGGGAGAACCAAATGACTATGTCAATGATTTCTTTAATAATAACGGTGACATTAATTCTAATTAGGCTAGAAAAGATACCTATAAACATAGTGGACATACCTCTAAATATCTTAAATATTGAAACAAAAAATGATGATGATGAAGATGATTCGGACTTTCATTAAATTAATTGGGATTAGATGGATATTGATGAATTATTTATTATAGAAATTCTTTAGTTATTTTTCTTTTTCTATTCAAAAAATTTATTTTTCTTTAATATATGTTTCAATGAACTTTACTAATCTAATAATTTTTATTCTTAAAGGTCTTTATAATGAAAAAGAGAAAAGGCAAATATGTGCAATCAATTTTGTTGCACTAGGGTCTATAGCAAACTTTTTGGGAAAGCAATAAAAGAAGACTCATACTTTTGAACTAAGAGATTCACATGACTTTTCAGGTGGAGAGCAAGAGAATTTAGACGATAGTCGAGAACAATGCCAAATCATTAAAGAAAAGACACCTGTAATAATTCCAACTGTTGTTCATGAATAGGTATAAGTTTTATAATTTGTTGTGGCATATATGTGTGATTATTTTATTGTTAAATCTAGTTTACACATAGTTGCCATAAGAATAGTTATTTATAGTCCTCTTTTTACTGTGAGTATAATTTTTCTAATTATTAATATAGATAAATAAACTTATAAATTTATTCCTTTTCCATTCCATGGTTTTAACTTCCATAAATTTTAATATAAGGAGAAGTACCAATCTTCAAAGAAGAATGACATACCATAAATTTTATGTCCTTCAAGTAGTTTTGCTGACTTTTTAAGGTGAAAAAAAAAAGAAACTTGTTTAGGAACAATCATAAATGGAACAGGTAAATGAAGGGGGGACAGAATCCTCTGTCCAGTTTCACGCGGGACCCGCATAAATAAATGGCTGAGATTTATGGGACAGAATAAGATACTATAAAACTGGACAGAGGATTTGGATTCATGGAGGGGATGAACCATGTGAACATGTAGTTCAAAGAAAAGCAGGGGAAACGATTGTTTAAAATTGCTTTACTAAGGTGGCAAGAGCTATTGACTAAAATTTTAGAACAAAAATCAGAACCACATAAAAATTTGTTGAAGGCCAAGCTTCTATTCTTTCTAAAAATGATTGCAGCATAAGAAAATAGAAATGATATAAACATGGATGTGATAGAAAGTACCACTGCTCAATGTCAAGGTAATCATCTATTATACTATCATTAAAATGATTTTCTACTTTATATTAACATTATAATTGTTTTCAATATAGAATTTTTGAATAATAACGGTAAAGGTCCAACTTCGCTCAAGGAGATTCATGCAAGATTTGTGGGATAACATAAACCAATTTTTTCAATATTCTTAATCAGGTAGTTAGTCCTGATGAGAAGATGTTAACTAAATTCATACTTTTCTTTGATATTGTGACTTATAAATAAAATCTTGAACCTTTAAATTATGTTAATTGGTCTAAGATTCCCAAAGAACTTATTTGGGAATATATTAATGTAAGAAACCATCACATCAATTCTCTTTTTTATTTGAATCATGAAATTTAAATGAACATTTATTTTATTGCAGTAGAGATATATTTTGTCATTAGAAGGTAAAGAATGTACTTTGAAGACTGTTAGAGATGCATGGAGAAGTTATAAATCTAGAGTAAAGTTAAAACATTTTAAACAATATATGACAGATGCAAAAAGAATGGTCAGTCATCCTAACTACATAAGTAAAGAATTTTTTGAGGAGCTTATATCTTACTAGAACCACCTAGATGTGAAGGTATGATAATTATTATTACTTTTTATAAATTAATTTTATTCTAATAATATAATGTGGCAATGTGTAGCAAATTGTTGAAACAAATATTTAAAATAGAAAACAACAAACTGAAATGTACATAGTTGGTCTTAAGAGTTCTGCATTATTTACGTTAAATTGGTAAGTTCCTCAATGAGTTATAATCTATCAAGTTATTTCAAAATTATAATTAATAATTGTTTCCATGGATAGAAAAATGTAAAAGGGGATAAAACTCCAATCTCTAATATTGAAAACTATCTTGCATCTTATAAAAGAAAATATGAAAAAAAAATGTACAAGTTACTAAAGCTATAAGATAAAAAAATTGTAAGTAGTGTTTTGTCTTGTAACAACTTTCTATATTGTTCCTACTTTTATTGAGATGCCCAGATTTATTATTCGTTATATGTGTTTTTATCTTATTATGTTGTTATGTTACTCATATCACCTACATCCCATTTCATTTGTTTTTTTTTATTGATCTATTCTTCTTGTCGAAATGAGTTATAGTATATTTCTTTATAATTATATATGTTGCTTGCATTCATTAATGTGATTCCAAGTTTCTTTGTTCCTTATTTGAAATATAGGTTTTGTCATCATGGTTTGTAATTCCTATAAACTTGCAGTTACACTAATCAAGGTTAATGTAATTGAAAAAGTAACACATCACCTTTCTTTGTAGGCCCTCATTAAAGAAGTACAAAAAATAAACCGATAGTCAAAATCTTGATGAAGTTGTGGTTGATATGGAAGTAATAAGGCCTCGACTTAATAAAATATTTGGAAGGGGTGTGAAAATTTCTAGCATGAAATAAAATAATATAATGAGTGAAGCCTTGTACAAAGTTCCTAGCGAGGATCTATAGTCTATCAAAATTGCATTAGAATAAGAGATGAACCAGAAACTATAACCAAAAAAGGAGAGATTGAGAAAGGAATTAGAACAAGAGAACACTAAACATTTGGAAACAAAAAGGCAACTAGAACAAGATAAAGCAGATAGAGAAGAAATGATGGAACAAATTTTTTATTTTATTCAATCTTAGCTTAGTCAAGCTAACACTACTAACATAGATATGCTTTATAAATTGATTGCACCTAGTCAATGAAGAAGAGAATATTTTATTCCTCCAAATCGCACGTATCAACATGAAAAATATCATGTATCAAAGTTCCTCAATTCACTGTTGTTTTACATCATCTTGTTGTCTTTTCTATTGAGATTAATTGCTTATTTTCCCATTTATAGATCTAGTGATATAATACGAATTGAAATGTTCATGCCTTTTTCCTTTATCCGTAAAAAGAATTGAATTATTTTATTGTTGGTTTTTAAATTACATTAATTATCTTGATTGAATTAGGTTAAAATAAAGTAGTTAGTATTCATTTTTTAAATATATCAACATGTTTATGAGCATAGTAGTTTTAAAATAATTTTAATTTACTTTTTTTTTTATAGGAAGGTGATAATTAGAAGTAGATAAGGAGTTACTTGGCGAAGGATTTTAGAGTGCTTATACATATGGTTTTGTTATATATTTTGGTTGATGCACATATATTCAATATGGAAGAGGAAGATAATATAGGTGCATATTTTAGGTAGTTTTTTTGGTTATTATATTTTGGATATGTTAAAGGTTGAATTCCATAATTCCATATGGACTATATGGTAGTATATAGTTTTTTGGTTGTTGACATTTGGTAGTACATATTTAAGGACATATATTAATGTATATATCGCTACTTTTAATACTATAAATTGTTATCTTAATGAACATTAATGTATATATAGATGTTTGCTCAAGGGTCTACTTTTACATTATCAAATTATTGCTCATAAAAGAATAAATTGTTTCTTTGTTGTTAGATATTGTTGCCTAAAAAGATCACTTTATTACCTAATAAAACTCAAACAGTTGTTATATTTATTCAACATTATTGTTATAATTTGAAATTATTTTATTGTCATAATTAAAACTTGAGGCAACATTATTTATTTTGTTCCTTTATCAAAAAAAAATTTTACCTTACACTTATAGCAATGTCACTTTATTTAATATTATGAATTATATTACCTTAACGAAAAAGCAACAATAATTGTATTTTTAGTTTGGCTTTTCTCTATTACTTAAAACTCTTTTTTTATTGTAGTATGACCTTTCTAACAATGTATATATTAATTTATAAAGAATATAAAATAATCTTTTATTTACGTACCAAAGTTTACACTTAATACATGTAAATTAATTTATTTAAAATATTTGTAAACATTAAAATGGTAAAAAGATTAATTTATTTAGAAAGAAATTAGTGACATAAATAAAAATATATTAACATCATCAAATTCTTTAGGTATATATTTATGTTTGGGAGAGTTGTACATTCTAGATGATAAAATTATTTTAGTTAATTAAATTTATTTCCATTTATGAAGTTGATGGTTTTGCTGATAAATTAAGTTAATGGATATAATTTAATTAAACTTGTTTCCAATCATTAGTTCATGGTTTTGCTAAAACCAGATACTTTACCACAAGTGTTTTTTTAAAATAAAAGTAATTGTATTAATAATAGCAAAATCTATAAAAACACCATTATAATGATTCACTGAATCGGCCAACAAATTCAGGATCCTCTAATAGTTACAATGGTAGAGTACATCAATTGATTATAGCATCTTGTAGTGTTTCAATTCTTAGCTAAGTGTCGTTTAACTCTCTTGTATTCCATATTAGAATGGTCATTTAGGGGAATACTTCTTCTTTTAGGTTTTCTTCCTAGTTGATCATCTTCTAGATTTAGAGGAACTCTCGTGAAATCTTTCTACTATCTCAACAAGTCTGTCATTCTCTGGTTGTAGCAACAGCAGGTTGCTTGTTGAATCATTATCTAGTAAATTAGGTTCATCTTTTATCGCTTTGTTCACTGATTATGCACCTGCTTCATCATGAGCTTCCGGTCCATCAGTATTTTTAGCTAGTTCATCTTTCCCTCTTGTATTCCTATTGCTTGCATTTAAATTGACTTTTTCCAGTTGATTATGTTCTCCCAAAATATTATGCCCGGCAGCTATCTCAGGAATGGTCTAGTTTTCATCAAAATTGTTGCTTTGACCTTCAGTGGATATTGAATGATTTTCTTTAACAGGTTCACCCAAGTCTTGTGCTTGATTCTGTGTTTCAATTTTAGAGTCATCAGTAGTAGAGTTCCCAATCAATTCATTATGTCATCCAGTTTTGAAAATTTTACCTATAAGCTTACAACATTTTTTTGTTAAACTAGACTTCATTATGTCATCCAGTTTTGAAGATTTTACCTATAAGCTTACAACATTTTTTGGTTAAACTAGACTTCCACGGGTATGAAATAGGTACTTCAACCCTCTTGAACTCATCATCTTCTCCCAACTTTAGAATAGGTAATTTATTTGGTAGATCAGCATTTTTGCTTACCTTAATATAAATTTTAGCAAAGCAAATCTTCTCCATATTTTTCATTTACGTGTCCATGTACAATGGTTTATTTAATGAGCTTACCAGATAACTGAGGCCTTCTAACGTTTAGAATTCAAGAGGAATATTGTGAAAATTAACCCAAATGTAGAATACATATATACTCTCTGTCACAATCTAAGTCAGGCTTCTATTTCTATATAAACATAGGTTGACCTCCTATATACCAAAGTCTCGTCTCCAAAATTTCATCCTAATTTTGCAAACAAAATTATCATCCTCTGTAAGCGTCGTTCTCTCAAGTCCCTTCTCTCCCTACCTTGCACTAGCCCCAGCACTCACTACAAAAAATATTGGATTGCCCTTCTCTCCCCACCTTGCATTAGCCCAAGCACTCTCTAGTCTCTACTTAAAATGCTGGTTTATGGTTTGATCCATTCCGGAATGGATTCTTAACAATGCTGGTTTATGGTTTGGTCCATTCCGGAATGAATTCTTAAGCTGTATCTTAGGCCTAGCTATCCTGATTTATGGTTAGATCCATTAAGGGAATGGATTCTTAAGCTTCATATTTCTTCACGTTCTGTTTAATTAAGTGCTTTTTCGTGAAGAAAACTCCCACACATGGAAACAGCTCCAACTTCAGGGGCATTAGGTATACAACAAATCGGTGCTGAACCATCCTCGGAACCGGATAAGAAACAATGGAAACAGTAAAGGACCTCCATCATTGCATACCTTCAAACCTAATATTAGACCACTATTTACAAGCAAGGAAAGGAAAGTCCTGTCCAGGGGTAATTTTCAACATTCCATACGTAACATCAGTTACATTGACAACTTTTTTATCACATTTTTATCATATTTCAAGCACTATAGCCTAGGTTTGAAGGGTGCCGAATTCCGTTGTAGCCATTGCACGCAGCAACACAAGCTTCTTCCATTAAGGCTTGTGCGACTCCATTATTGCAGACATTGGCAAATGCACGCATATGTTTCATTCCATACTGAGTCAGCGATCCACAGTGTGCCTCAAACAATCGAACCTAAACAAATGTACAAAGTTGGGGTTTATCGATGCAAAGGGTAAGAGGAAATAAATGCAAAAAAGGGACTTTATCATGTTATTACCATAGATTTTAAGCAATTCCAATCATCTACCAAGGGCGAACCAGGTTCTCTAACATGTTTAAGGATGTTACCACCTTTTTTGGGTCCAAATAATAGCGTTCCAATCAAATCTATGCTACTGTCCAAATGAGCTCTGTGCTTTGTTGTATGAGTGATCTGCTTCAAGATTTGTGTCTTCATATCTGAACCATCATTCAACCTTTTGTACTGCAAGGCACATTAGAAAATGCAACCTGTTTTACTTCCATGTCGAGTACAAGCACAATTAAAAACACTTGCATGGTAGCAAGTGTGCCATAATGGAGTTCCAAACTATGTTTTGGTTTTGGAGTTTCAGAGCTCACCATTTCCCAAAGGAAGAGGAGCTCTGCATCTCCCTGGTTGATGACATCCATTCTTTTTCTGATAAGGCCGTTGTTGTGCGGGGGGAAGTTGACACTGGCAGGATCAAAGCCTTGGTACAGGTACAGCTTCTCAGCTGTAATGTTTGGATTCCCATATTGCATCACATGAGATCCAATGTTGTAAGTGTTGCCATTTGAAGTTCTCGCCTTTACCTGCTCAACCAAATAAAATCTCTTTTTGTCAAATAAGATCACTTGTTTTGAAGTAATTTCCATAAGATAGCACACAATCAAGCTACCGTCTTATATTGCTGCTCCACTGTTTCTCTCTTGAGATTGTGAGTTTCGCTGCACAATTAATAAAGAAAAGTTACTTAATAAGCCGTATACAACAGAACAGATCAGAAATCTAAAGCGGTTTTAGTTACTTCACAAGTCCTTGAATGTACATCAGTCCTACCATAAGGCATTTATATTTTACATACAAGTGGAACTAAATTATTGTTTTGGAAGGCAAGTTTAATTATGGTGGATCAAATCAAGGAGCCAATATGGCAATATTCACATACCTATCTTCAATCCAGGAAACACTATACAGGTCCCCTAAACAAGTGATGTACTCTGGGGGTGGAGAAGGGTCCATCCCAGGACAATAAGTCCCAAAACTACTTTCTTGGGCATTCGATGCCGTTGTGACATAAATGTTCAGGTCTCTAGGCATTATCCCTTCGAAAATGCTTCCGCTCTCACAAGCCTCTACATACATGACCTACATACACGCACATTCAGTCCACAAATGTGCCAAACTCCAAGTTGGCTTAAACAGTATATTCCAAAGGGAAAGCGATCTTTCTACCATTTCTTTATAGCTCCCAGATGCATGCTTCTTCTTCAAGACACCAATGAAATCCATCGCATACAAGAAAGGCATATTAGGCATCCCTGCACTTGCGACATAAATTAGTAGGGAACGAATCTATTCTCTACGTCGTTGTATAGAATATGTGGATCGGAAAAGAACAATGAAGATATGAGGTCAACCTACCAAGAACTCCAGGGCCTCCATGGTCCGCGTAGTATAAGAAGATCCTATCATTTGGTTTGCTATCCACAACCTTGCCACTTCCACCTTTAACAGCACTCTTGTTACCAAGAAGTACTGCATAGAGATTCTCAGTGGTGACATGCTCCCCAGTGTAATCCTGCAGTATATTTGATCAATACGAGTCTTGCCCATGTATGCTGTCACGCACATACTGATTGCTGATGATGTTTCCTTTATTGGCACTTGTACTAATTAACCATTGTTTCTTATGTTACCATGTACTTTTTAAGTGATAATTCTACTTGCAAATAACAAGTTTCTATTAACTCATTTCACCAAATAATAGTATTGAAGTAAAATATTAATAATACATTCATTAGTACAGTCAAGTTAAATCAACAATTTTAAAAAATGAGATTCTCTGTTCAATATTATAGTGTCTTGTCTCATAAATCTTAACTATTTATTTATGCAAATTTTGCGTAATAAATAACTGAGATTTATAAAACAGAATAAAAATCTGTAATATTAAAAAAAAATTCAAAATCTAATTTAAGGCCTTTTACTACCTATTCGTATTTATAGTCAGATTTGTGGCATGCAATAGTTCGAGATCATGATGGCGATACGTTGAATGCCTGTGGGACAATGGTGTTGTCTAATCATACGATGCCATTATGACATTAAACAATTATAAGATATTTTATCATGAGTCCTTAAATGGGTACACTTTTAATACACGTGTAGTCATTTTCACCAAGAATTAAATAATAATGATATGTTCTGTACACCAATAGCCTTAAAAGCAAAGACCTTAGTAAGCACGCACCTTGGAAGATCCTAAGATTATGCCTGGAGTCTAATTATATGACATTAACAACCGTAGTGACAAATTCGAATTAGAAAAATCACGTACGGCTAGTATGAAAACGGCCATCACTATCAATCAACTTGACTAGATGGACATGGCTAATAATTTATTAGTATGCCACCAAATTGAACTCAATCACTTGATAAGAGATTAGAAAGTTTGATAATGAATGTTCAACAATAGGATTATTTCAAGGTTTAGGAAGGTAGACCGCTTAATTAACTAGTACTCAAAAATTTCATTTGGTTCAGTTTTTCAATATAGGCAGGTGAAGATAACAAAATGACATTGTGAGTTAATTCTAAAACCCGCATCAATCTTAATCGTGTTTTTATCGACATTTATTTTGTCTAAAGTATACTTCATCTACCTACGCAACCCACTTTACCAAAAATGAAAAAGTACTCTTGGTCTGAGCTCCAAAACTTTTCTGCCTCTAGTTCTTGTCCTTAGACTGCTTTGTCGCTGTAAACACAGCCGGCCAAATTATGAAATGGTGACGATGATCAAGTCTAAGAAATGAAGCATATGCATACCTTGGGCACACCGGCATAGACATCGTCGCCTTGTGGATGGTTGATAATAACACCAGGCCTTGGGTTCAACTCATGGTTGGCTATATCATCATACATGAACACCACTATGTTTTCTTCCTTTAACCCACCTCTTCTTAACAGCTGATATGCATGGCAAACATCCGCCTACTTTCCCCCCAACCCACCAATGAAAAAGAGTATTAACAAAGATAGAGACAAATTTATACTCTAGATCGGGAATAACATAAAACTTCGAGTCTTTATTGCTATACCTGATGTCTATAATTGCCATAACCCATAGAACCGGCCACAAGAACTGCCCATCTTACGCCAGGAGTACTACCATCAACATCATCATTATTATCAGTGTCAGCTTCATCTCTCTCTGTTGGCATCCGAATTCCAGATTCAAACCAGTTCAACGAAGCAGCAAGACCAACTTCTGTTGTAGCTATAAGAGATAGCATCAAAACTAGCATCACAACCCCATCATAGAATAACAAGGTCTTAACACGGATAGCCATGAACAGAGTTTAGGCTGGCCGGTCCAAGAAAACAAGCGAGGCAGCGATAGTAGAATTAATAAAGGTGGCTGTACACTACAGATGACGAAATAGAGTAGGTGCACACTGCACATATACATAGAGCGATGGAAGATGGCATGCAAAATAAGAGATTGACACGTCTGGAAAACGGTCAACAACGGTGGGTCCTCCTCGACGGCAAGTGGCCGTGTTTTTGGGTCGGGGCTTTTCGAGGCTTTTCTTGTGGGTTTTGGAAGGGTGGCTCAAAGAAGAGATGCCGTGTAAGAACGAGGCTTTGCTGCTAAGATTCTAAAGAAAGTCATTTACAAGACGCTTTTGTCCATCAAAATGTGTTGGTAAAGGATTTAAGAACTTAAGATAGGTGATGCTAAAAGTACAAACTTAAGGATCAAGAAAAGCCTAAGTAATCGTACTGTGATCATGACAACTTTGTTCACACCACTGAAAAAGAAAAAGAAGTAATCTTTCTAAACCTCCACTTGGGTTCCACACAAAAGCTATTCCTTCTTTAACAATTTATCCCACTAACTTTTGGCAATAATAATACAATCATAAGGTTTCTTCTTTTATTATAATTTGATAATTGGTATTAGTAACACCAAAATTTTGTGTTTCCAAATGTTTCAAATTCAATCAATTCTGCCTCCCCATTCCATCTTTTTAAGAACTATAACAAGGAAATATATTTAAATGAGGGTGAATTTAACACAATATTTACTTCTTATGAGAGGTGAAAATGGGAGTGCAATTTTGGTACTCTAAATTTTGTTTGTTTACTAGGTGAGAACAAATAAAATAAAAATAAAAAATACAATTTTGCTTTTAATGAAATATATGTATATAATTTGAATTAAATATTAAAAACAAAAGATAACCAATCACGGGATGTTATTAAATATTATTAAGATACTATGAATGTTTGATTGACATAATGTTATTATTAAAATCACATATTATGGTATTATATATTTAATTTCTTTTATACTTATTGTACTTTATTGTGTGAATGCTTTATCAAATAAAGTAAGCTTTATACTTATTGTATTTTATTGTGTTAATGCTTTACCCAAATCCAAAGGGTGTGGTTGAGTGGAAGGGATTCATCTATTCTTAACCAAAAATCAAGAGTTCGATCATTAGCTTTAGGTATGGAGCAGCCTTAAATCTTTGGGCTAACTGTCCCACCATATGAGGTGCCTACAAACCAGCGAGGGAATTAGTCACTGGGTCCGCCGATGGATACCCTAGTCTAAGACAAAATAATAATAATAATAATAAAATAAGTTTTGTAGTTCTTTAATTTTATTTTTATCCAAAAATCATTCATAATTAGTTAAAATTTAATAA
>JANIHZ010000209.1:60262893-60279430 GCA_027478365.1 Erythroxylum rufum | reverse complement strand
AAACAACGGTACGATACAGAAAAGATACGACTATATACAATACAAAAAATTCTGAGTGTAAAAGCTCAAGTATTCACACAAAAAAAGAGAGCAAATAATTTTATAACGTGAAGGTCAAATAATATCTTTTTGAGTGAAACGAAAGGCTAGAGCCTGAAGAGGCTAAGAAAGCAAATAAAGAATACTTTGTGAAAGAGACCTGAAGAGACTCTGGAAGTGTAGAAATAATACTTGTAACGTTGAAGGATATAGTGAAATATCAAACGAACTCTAAGGACTGGACGTAGGCCAAGGTTAAGGGTGAACCAGGATAAATCACGACGTCATATTCTCTAACTCTTATCTCTTTAATTTTCTTGTTGTTAGAAGAATAGATACTGATTTTCGCTATTGTATTACTCACCAAATTAAGTGAATTGTTTTTGTAATCATCTCAATTTGTCAAGAAAACCAAGAAAATTTTAAAGATTGATATCTTAAACGATTTGACACAATTAAACCCCCCTTCTTGTGTATTTTACATATTATACGTGATTTCTATATTAACAAGTGATTTACTTCAATCACAGTATTAGAAAATTCAAGAATAGGAAAGTAAAGGGCAACATAAGAGACAGAAAGAAGAAAATAGGATGTAAAGCCAGTATACATGTGAAGAGAAGGTCATATGAGAAATGGACAATTCATGAATTTATTAAGGTGCATAATCATAAGCTTTTACCATCTTTAGCTTATCATTTTCAAATCCATAGGAATGTAAAATTATGGGATAAGACCTACAAGCAAAGACAATATTAACGCATGGATAGAACTCTTTTGTAAACTTTTTCATGTCTCCCCTCACTGCTCAATGCTCTCTCACTATTTCATGATGTGACGATTTAATGTGGGGGGTTTTTTTGTCTGCCCCCACTGTTCACTCTCAAATCCCCCATCTACTCCTTACGCGTTTAAGGAAAACGCCTGCATTATGCAATCGTCTTCGTAATGTCTGCGTTGAACGCAGATGTTCCAGTATGCTACTAATCTCTAATTTATTTAAACAATCCCTAATATACACCATCCCTGCACCCTCCGACACTCTCAGCCGACACATATACACCATCACCAACACAACACAAAACACCATCAGCCGATGCACTCACACAAAGTCATCGTTAATGGAGGGGACAAAAAAGTGAGGAGGAGGGAAAAGAACAAGAAATAGCATTCGACAAATCTCAGAAAAAGCATACCTGTTGGTTGATCTGTTCAGCGTCCTTAAGAAGATGAGTTTTTGCTATATCCTTGAGAAGATTCGTTAAACAGAATAGAAGCAAAAAAGTCAATATAAACCATAGAACAGAACCACCGGTCACTTTTTTAACTTTCGATATAAACGTAAACGGAAAAAAAAATGTCTACTCGAAAAAGCTAAAATGAGGGACTTTTTGAAAAGCTTCAAATTTAAGCTTGTTAAAAAATTGTATTTTAACTTTCAAAAAAGTTATTTCTATTAAAAAAGTGCTTTTGAATTTTACAGCCAAATATATCTTTTTCTTTAAAATAACTTTTGTGGTGAAAAAGTATTTTTTTTAAAACTCCAAAAACTAAACCAAATTGGCACTAACACACCTTTTATTTGTTTGCATCTTCTTCATACTGACAGCATTAGGAAAGTTGTTAAAAGTCCAATAACAAGCAAAAATACCATTTGATGCGATTAAGAATGAACCTGTGTTGGATCCAGGTCCCAGAAGGTCCAGTCTCAGTTGGATCTTCGATCAAAGTTTCGAGAAGGCCCTAGACACACCCTCTTATCCCACACAACCGAAGCTACTAGAAGTAGGCGGTGAGAGTGTAGGTAAGAAGCAAGAGCTGCTAGGATCGCAAACCCAACATCTCTTTTCAACTTTGTGTCACTCGCTCGCCGTGTCTGTTACTTGTCTCTGCCAATGGACGGTGCGAAACTAAAGGAATTGAAAGGCTTCATCGAGCAGTGCAAGTCTAATCCCTCTATCCTTAGCGATCCCTCTTTGTCCTTCTTCCGCGATTATCTTGAGAGGTTCTTAAATTTTCTACCTTGTCATTTTTAAACTGCTTCTCATCTTATCTGTCAAAACATTTCACCTCTTTTGTGTTTTCAGTCTTGGCGCCAAGCTCCCTTCTGCAGCTTACAACGAAAGCAGCCCTAAATCGGTAAGACTTTTGTGTTTACTGTGATTTTGTGTGAAGAACGTTTTCGGCGTCTGTAAATAAATGTATTGTGGTGGTGGTGTTGTGTAGAAGAACCATGTAGTGGAGGAGGACACTGACGACCAAATGGAAGACGTTATCTCCGAGGAGGAAGACGATGAGATTATTGAATCTGATCTTGAGCTTGAAGGCGAAACTGTCGACCCCGATAATGATCCTCCCCAAAAGGTATTGCTTTTCAGTTGAGGTCTTTGTTTTACGTGCTTGTCAAAGTCAATTGTCGCATTGATTTGTCGTTTGCAGATGGGTGACCCTTCTGTGGAGGTCATAGAGGAGAGTCGCGATGCTTCGCAGGAAGCCAAGGCAAAAGCCATGGAATCAATCTCTGAAGGTACAAAATGTGGTCTCTGTATGTTTAGTTGCTAGTGCAATTTGAGTCTATTGATTCTGTGGAGAACCCGGTTTTAATAGTTGTAGGATTGTTGTTTGCAATGCAGGTAAACTGGAGGAGGCCATTGAGCATTTGACTGAGGCAATTTGCCTTAACCCGACGTCTGCAATCATGTATGCCACCAGAGGTAGAATAATATTGCATTCTGAATGTTTCCAGGGTTCATTGTTTTGAAGTTATGTGTTACTTATCGAGGAGTTCTGAGTCCATATTCATCTGTACAGCTAGCGTTTATATTAAGATGAGGAAACCAAATGCTGCTATCCGGGATGCCAATGCAGCTCTCGAGGTTATTAGACTTCCAGAACCCAATTATCTCCTTGCTAAACCTTAAAGGAAAAAGTAAAAGAGAAAAAATTCACACACTCTCACAAGCATAACACTCATGTAAAAATCATACTTTTACATTACATAATGGGTAACAATTTCTAAGGGATGGCTTTTCAGATTAACCCAGACTCAGCTAAGGGCTACAAATCTCGTGGCATTGCACAATCTTTGCTTGGTCAATGGGAAGAGGCTGCCAAGGATCTTCATGTAGCATCAAAGTTAGATTATGACGAGGAAATAAGTGCTGTACTGAAGAAGGTAAAAAACCTGTTATCTGCATAGTCATTACATGCATTTGCGAATAAAATAAGAACTTTTTGTACCATTTTATGCATGATTACATGTTTTTGAAACACAGATTGTAACGTTATGAAGTATGTATGATATATTTTTAAGATGTAAAAAAATTATATAATTACCAGTGTCTTTGAAGTTTCAATTCGATTTACTATCATTTGACTTTCATTGATATCGTGTTTGGTGCCAAATTGAAATGGTATGATCATTGAGTTTTTGTCTCACATTGCAATATTTTTTTCTTTAAAGGTCGAACCCAATGCTCAAAGGATTGAAGAACATCATAGGAAATATGACAGGCTGCGCAAAGAGAGAGAGGATAGAAAGAGAGAAAGAGAGCGACAGCGCCGCCGTGCTAGAGCACAGGTATATGAAATGTAGTTTGATGATGTACAATTAATTTGCTACCTTAATATCAACCTGATATCTTCTGTTCTGTTTGAAGGCTGAATATGAGAAGGCCAAGAAGACAGAGGAGTCATCCTCCACTAAAAAACCTGGAGGCATGCCAGGTGGGTTTCCAGGTGGGATGCCTGGGGGTTTTCCTGGAGGCATGCCTGGGGGTTTTCCCGGAGGCATGCCTGGAGGTTTCCCGGGTTCCATGCCAGGAGGAGTGCCAGGAAATGTTGATTTTAGTAAAATATTGAATGTGAGTATGGTGGTACTTGTTTCCTTTCATGCCCACTATTAAGAATTTCATATGCTTGAGGATTTTAGATAATGTAAAGATCTTGTTTTAAAATTTTATTCAGTTCCCTGTTTTAGATAATTCAAATTGATTTTGATTTCTGCTGCTCCGCCATGCATTCAGAGGCATTGAGGTGGAGTTTGTAGTTATATTGTTGTCTATTGTGACAAGTGTTGTTTGACATTTTTGATAGGACCCTGAATTGATGGCTGCATTTAGTGACCCGGAAATAATGGCTGCTTTACAAGATGGTAAAGTTTAGCTTTTAATTTTATCACTAGCAATCATTTAATGTGAATCTAGTCTACATCACTGTGACATTTTGGATTTTATTGATAGCTATACTTTGTTCTGATTATACTCTTAACATTAAGGAATATGCTGTGGTGAACAGTTATCGACGAATGTAGGGCTAAATTGACTAGTTGATCACAATACACTATACTTACATCTTAGTAGTTTTAAAATTAGGCCTTACCGTAGCTTTTAAATATCTAAATGGTATGAAATTGTTGATGATTTTAGATTTTTGTGTTTGAGGTATAATGCACTGGCTTCTGCTTGTTATAATGATGATTTCTTTTTTATGTAATTTGTGTCCAATGCATATTGCAACTCATTGGCTGGACATTTAGTTATGTGTGTGGGGATGATTACAAGTAGAAATTGACCAGTGTTGTTTCTATGCTTGGGGCATCTATGGTCTTTCTGAGTTGGATCTTAAATAGATAGATGAGCGAGTTGGTGGCCTTCAATGTAGAGAAATCCATGACTTTGTTCACATTAACGGGAAATCTGACCACAAATGGGCATACTATTTTGAACATTAAAATTAGTGGGCTCTGAAGCTGCATTGTCTGATGAGTAGCATCCTTTTATGTCCTACTAGCTATACGGCAATTGAAACTAATGTGTGTCTATTCCATTTCTTTAGTGCTTTGTGTGTGTGACCAAAGTTGCTCATACTGTAGTGATCGAGTGTTGCATACAGCAATTGAAACTAATGTGTCTCTATTCCATTTCTTTAGTTCTCTTTCTGTGACCAAAGTTGCTCATGCTGTAGTGATTGAGTGTTGCATAAGCCTGCTAACCTTCTCTATTCTGAGTTGTGTTTGGGAACTTTGTATTGGAAGCCATGATGGAATACTTCCGCGTAGAAAGAGTTGTCATCCATTTTCATTTGAGTTAGTCTTATCCATTTCTTTGGTGCTTTGTCTGTGACCAAAGTCAAAGGATCAAAATATGCATCACCTTGACATTATTACCTTTTCAGCATTAAACCTTATCCGTTGTCTGAAAATTCGTGAATGAGGTATATACGTTGCACAACCAGGCATTTCCTGATTGGGAATTCAGCTAATGGTTGCCCAATGAATAGCTCCCCAGAATTTTTTATTTGCATATTCCACCATCTTATATGATGTCTAAGCATTTGTTTCAGCTAATAGTAGTTCCCCATAATTGATTCCTCCCGGAGTCCTAATCATTCATCAAAAATTGACGATGGATTGGATGATTGTTTTGCAGTGATGAAGAATCCAGCTAATCTTGCTAAGCACCAAGCCAATCCCAAGGTAGCTCCTGTAATTGCAAAAATGATGGGCAAATTCGCTGGACCAAAGTAAACTGTACCTGCCATTGTCATTACTACTTATGGTTGATAAATGTCTAGCAGTTGGTAGAAGTTATCATCGACTTATCCAGGGTTGTTCCGTGTTGCGTCCATAATTTCAAAAGAAATGATAGAACAAATCAAAAAATCATCGTTGGCATGTTTGAAATTTTGATTTTTAACATCAATGGCGTCATTTTATAAATGAAAGTGCGTTAAAGAGTTTCAAATTTGTTGTGCTCTCCCTGGGAGAAAGAACGGGTTGGTGTAGTCTTAAATTACTATTGTTGTCCTCTCTCTTTGAACTCCCTAAAACTTTGCTTCTTTAATTTTAATTCTAGGTGCGAGTATAATTTATTCGACCGATTTAAATGAAAGGACTAATATGTTGATTTAGGTTTGCTTTTACTGCTAGAAAAAGATATTAATAATATTTGTTTTTGGTAGTAGGAGACCTCAAATCAAGTCACTTGAGTGAATGAAGTTTTCATTTATTCGAATTTTTGAGGTATAAACTCTCTTACCTTTTACTTCAAATTTCTTCTCTCAACTGTCTACGGTAAAAATGACCTGTGACCCATAGGGTGTGATAGACCAATGGCATATCCCTTTTGCGTTAAAAAGAATGCTCCCAATCGGTAGAAGTCCTTGTTGGGGCAATTTCCCATTATCATCCGCATGGACAAATACAATGTAATGTAACCTACCAATCGGAAGATCTGGTCCTGTTTTGGTATGTTATTAATACAGACGACCAAGTTTCAATACCAAGCCATGACCAATTCAAGCAAAAGCAAGCAATGCCCTAACAAGTGGGATTGGCATTCCTTTCAACTCCTGCCCAAGCTCATCTTTCATTGTCATTTAAGGTCTTCAACAAAATTCAACTAACAGGTACACTTCTGCCACACATTCTTTACCCCATTTCTACCAATCAACCACCATATTGTAATGAACATAAGAATTTTTATGTTTAATTGGTCAAAAGTTGCGCCAATGTGAGTTCAGAGTCCTAAAAATTGTCCAACAGATGGTTGCGAAAAGTAAGGTTTGGACGTTGTAAAGTATTTTTTTAAGGACCTATTATGTCCAACCCGTGACTTTCTCTCTCTCTCTCGTCGAATAATTTATTTGTAAATTATCATTTAGAACATATGATATGAGCAAATAGCAGTTACAACTTCCCCCGTTAAACAAAAGCGCCAAACCATATCTGATAGAGAACAGACCCATCCCCTGTTTGCAGAGTCATTACATTACTTATTGAAGTGTTGATTTCTTGCACCTTATAAAGCCCCAGTTATGGGTATTCTCACATACAATCGATTGTGTGTGTATACTTTTTGATCAGTGGACTGATTAATCTTCCCCACGCGTGTACGGGAATGTGCTCGTGTCTTCTTATGGATCATTTTCATATTAACTGTAAAAAGATTTATCAACTGGCTTCTTTCAATCTGTTGAAAATTAAAAGCCATGCCATGTACATAAATATTCAAGCTTATTACGCATATCGAGATTCAGGTCTCGGTAGATAGAATAGAAAGCTACTCCAAAGTGTTTGCTATCATGCCAAATTACTTATAATTTTTATCGATTAACCTTTAACTTATATAAACATCCGTCAGTGCATACGTTTGTTAAAATTTTATTAAATTCAACCCTAGCCTAGATAATATAGACTTGTGGGTTACATCTTCCCAGCTGCTTTGATTGGTATAAAACAATTGGTCGCTCAGGGCTTCCCCCCCAATTGACTTGAATTAAAGTCTTTTGCATACCAAACAAATATTCATAACTTCCATGTCTTGGTCATCCTTTTACTTTCGAACTCCATACTAAACTGTTGTAAGTTGGAAATCTCAGGTTGAGACCAGTAGAAGTAGTTGTGATTCTTTACCCAAAAGGGTTTCCATTTTCTTGCCAAGTTTACCTTTTGGATGAAGGCCGGCATTATGATTTCTGACATCAGACAAAATATTAACTAATGTTTCACTAATGACGAATAGATTACTCCAAAATTACGTCAAAATAGGGTCCAACGATTTGTACAGGTGACTACAAAATAATACAATAGTCAAATTGTGTGGAAATTTTGACGCATAAGGTCTATGATATGATTCACCAGTTCGCAGTAGGTAGTTCAGAAGTCGCTTTAATGTGTTATTGATGGTGTTATTTGGCATAATTGTGCAATCTACTCTTTTGAGGCTCATAATCAATACAAGTGGGATAATTTGATGCCCACATTCTACGTGTTAAATGAGGGTTAAATTTCAAGCAATATACATATACTAAGTTAAAAAGGGAAATCATTTCAGCAAGATAAGATCATGATTTTAATTCTAAAGTATGTTGTTTAACACTAAAAGCAAGAGAGAGGATAGGAAACTTTTCAAATTGCATTCACTCATCAGCACGATGTCATAACATCAATGTGACAAATCCGAGTCAATTAAATCACCAAATTCTATTTATGGATCATCAGAAAAGGTATATAAAAAGATGATTTTTGTTGTCAAATCATGGATGGTTTTGATAATGAAGAAAAGAATTGGGTGCTTGCCATTTACAGCCTTAGACACAGATTAATTGGAATTAAAATTACTGTTTAATCCCAAGATGACATGTAAATGCATATTTTATATTCTTTTGTCTAATGTCACTAAATAATGACGGTTGTGGTTTTGTTGAAGTATGCTAACTAGTCGGTCAGTTGAGTCTCCTATTAATGAACCCTACTTATTACTAGATACCTTAAAATTAAGCCATGATTAAGAAAATTAAGCTGCTATTCAAGTTTAGTAAATTTGTAGTTGCCATATCAAATTATCTTGTTAGCTGGTAATTTTCCTTTAAGAAGATTAAAATGGAATTCTCATGATTGAAATTGTATAGAAAATTTATATTAATCAAATTGGATAATTTAATATCAAAATTTTTATTTTTATCTAAAATTATATAGACAACTAATGTTTCCAGATTTCTCAAAATTAGGTGAACAATAAACGTTTTAATTCTATGTAACTAATCAATAAACATTGAAAATGTCAATCCGGCCCAGTCCTGTTTTTCAATTTCCACTACGAATATTACTTGTCAAGAGCTGGTGGTGACATTGTCTTTCCCACTGTTTACACTTTAGTTAAAACTCCTAATTTGGAGCTTCTTAATTTTATCCCAGAATTGGTATCAAAGACGTTAATTAAATTTGAGATGAGGCAATAAATATAGGTAATTGGGATGATTATGTTTTCAATATCTTGCTTTGTCTTAATCCATTATAAACAAAAGAATGTAAGTTCGAGTTATCGTGATTAACACGGGAGATGATTGAACTGTATCACTTCTGAAGTAGCTGTAATTAATCATGTCTCCAAAACGTAATGCACATAGAACCATATATTTATATATATGTCAGATATCGACGTCGAGCTGATCAGGAACTCACAACTGCTATACCAAAGAGAAGCATCCAACAATACAAGCAATGTCGCCATATCTACCCGCCTTGATTATCATTCCTACCTGTACCTACAAGTACATAAATTATTACTTTGTTACGTACCTAAAAACATAAAAAAATGGTTTGGTGTTGTCTGCCCTTTTTCATTAATTTAACTGCTCCATATTTCAGGGTCACGTAGCTATTATTACCTGTATTTGTACTTAAGTACACTTGCCTGCTTTTCCTGGCTTCTCTTTCCTTGTGGGAAAGTACGTACCTGATACGCTTCCCATGAAGCATGCATGGGTATGTGAACACAGATATAACGAAAAAGATAATAAATGCAGGTAGCGGTTGGCAACTTTAATTTGAAACAACCCCATTTAGTTATTCTAACACTTGGCAATGGGACGTTAAAGGGATTTTGTTTGACTCTGTCAATTAATAATATTGTGGCTAACAATTGCTTGACTTCAGCGTTTGATATTAATCCATGTATGTGTTTGAGGATGCTGAAGAGGGACTTCGCTTGAGATAAACCCGAGATGTTGTCCATGGACCACGACGTATAACGGGAAGTCTAGAGATTGAAATCCCAAGTTTATGCAAGGGTCCACGTTGAACAACATAGACACTTGTATATGCTAAGAGAGACAAAAGTAAAAGACCAATTCTTTGGATCGTGAACTACCCCAAAAGCTACATAGTTGTCATGTTTATAATTTAAACCTGTTTTGTTAGGTCATGGTGTTGGAAATCAGGAAATGTAATTTGAAGTGGAGGTCCCGGCAGGAAGACAAGTGTGTAATACAGTGGTTTTGTAGGTACCATCTTGCCGAACTTCTTGTGGATGATTTTATGTGATTTTCCATTAATTAAGCACACCAAATCATGGGGGAGGAAGCTAGCAATGTACGTGGCACGTGGTATGTAACGGTACGTACTCAAATGAACAAAAACATATGTTATCTATGTCGGGTGGATTAATTAAAAATATTAAGTGTATGCTTTTCTTGATGAGCTTTGCACGCATGAACATCCTCAGATAGCTTGCCTTATAACAGGTTGTTCCTGAACCTTTCTTCAATTTAAGTACTTGGAAAATATCTTGGGGAGAGAAACTCCATGGTCAGGTTGAAAGATTGATTGTATCCTAGTCTATGTCCTATACATTCAAAAGTGTATCCTATAATTTAATTAGTACATGATCAGAAGTCCTTATAGTCAATGAAACTATTGAACAAATCGAGAATCAGGTGGAAGATGGAAATTCTTTATAAAATTGATGAGTATGCAACAGGGTTTCTTTTGCAATGTCATTTGGATAATGATGATGGGCTTAGAAGACAAGTATATGTCATTAGCAAGTTTTTCAGTGACATAATCTCTGGCAGATAGCAACGCAACGCTTACTGAAAGGAGTGGCAAAAGTCCTCAAATTAGAGCATTAAACCAATAATGTTAATTTACTTTAAAGAATAATTTTGGTCCTCCTAATTAGAATTTGAGCAGGGGTTAGTACATATTTAAAATTTAGCCAAAGGCCTCGTCGGCAGCAGTAATTAATTTATTTCTGAATGACAATTAGCTATTCGAAATGAAGTTAACTCTCTTAATTTCTAATGATCTGACAGCATACGACTAATTTATATATGTTGTCTTCATCTTTTGAACGTTTTTCATTTAATTGGAAAGAAAAAAAATGATTCTGTCGAAATATGAGACTGGTACAAACTGATGTCTTTCAAATTTCTTTCTAGTTGAATCATAGTAAATTTCTAAAATGGCAATCTGAAACACGTTTCCCATGTTCCTGTCGTGGAGATGGAAGAGAAAAAGATTTTAGCCATCGGGTTTGGAGACCCCAGATGGATTCCTTATTATTGTTGCAATCAAAAGCTTACGTAGAATGTACCACATACCTGTTATTTTCGTAGGTTCTACTCTTATGCTTGTTAATATAATTGTTATTTTATGAAAGAGACTGGTTGAACCTATTTTAAGTATAAAATGAATTTTAAATTTGGAGAATGTCAATCGATTAATTACTTTTTAGTGCTCTTGTTTTTAAGTTATTCTTTCTTTCCCTTCTATATAAAATCAATTTCAAGGCACAAAGTTGATGTTCATTCAAATTTACCATCCTATGTATCAGAACATGCTTTATATCTTACCCCCCAAAAACAATTTTCCCGTGAATGGTGGCCAGTCGAAGAATTACGAAAAAAAAAAAAAAAAAGAGTTCAATTAATGGTTCTCAATGAACATACTCAACACGTTTATGATAGTACGGCTATGCAACTAGCTAGACATAGACTTGAAGGTCGAGATCAAAAAGGAGAATTTCATCAAAAGAACCGCAAGGTTATTTGTTTGTACCTTTTCTTTTTTTAAAGATAAAGTTATTTGTACTTAATATCAATTAAAATATAAGCAACATAAAATACTGTAGTATCTGAATAAGGACACGTAAACGTGGTGATGACGAAATGCATGATGGTATGGTTGAGTAAGCTTGCAATCACAGAGTGGATTTTTTCTAGGACAATAGGAAGAAGTAAGCTGTTTTTTATCGAGTCTTTCGGTCCTTAAACTTTTAGCTCGGTCCTATTTGTCACTTATCATTCACCTTCACTCATTTTTGTCTCAACAGTCTACAGTCACCAGAACAAGCCATTTTAGTTCCCATGTCATTTTCTTAAACTAATGGTGGAACCCGGAATCTCCTCCCTCTCTCTATTTCTGTATACATGTAGGTTTGTGTGTGTGTGTACTTAAGGAGAATTAGGAAACTCAAGGTGAGGGCATTATATAAAGGTGGGTGTGGGGCTTTTGAGTCTTTACAAGTTGTAGTTGCGAGAGTCTTGACAAATATTAGTGATTTGTGTAAGTTTTCTGTAGCGCTATGGGAAGGCAACCTTGCTGTGACAAACTTGGGGTCAAGAAAGGTCCATGGACGGCTGATGAAGATAAGAAACTCATCAGTTTTATTCTCACCAATGGCCAGTGTTGTTGGAGAGCTGTACCAAAGCTCGCCGGACTCCGGCGATGTGGCAAGAGTTGCCGCCTTCGGTGGACTAATTATCTTCGTCCTGACTTGAAGAGAGGTCTCCTTACCGAAGCTGAGGAACAGCTGGTCATAGATCTTCATGCCCGTCTTGGAAACAGGTTGATTACTTGAAGCTCGTATTTAAGTCTATATAGAACTGCTGATGATCGTACTTTAATAAAGTACATTATCGATTTTTCCTCGGTATAGCTAGTAACCGCGTGGACATGTTTTTCTTCTACCACACTACGTTGATATATTAGTATTGAGTCTCGTCTCCCATCATCTTCATGTGAATGAAGATAAAAAGTCTTTCGGAATTGGTTGACAAGATGTCTTACCAAACATTAAGCAGTCTGTTGAATGTCTCAGATCATATCTGGAAAATGGTTTGTTTTAATTGTCAAAATGATGCTCGGGTAGAGTGGTGCGGGGATTTTTTGATCTTAAACAAGGTTTCGTTTAGATAATAAAGTCGTATTAAAATTTGTGAAGGAGAGTTTCTCCGCCAAAAGAGATCCTACTAAGTTCGAATCCGAATTAGTCGGTTACTCGTGTGACTTCAGATATTGAGTAGTTTAACTAAAAAGAAGAAGAAATGCAATTACATGTTTATATATACATTTTTATCTGAAATAATCAAAATTTTATGTTGGATGACATTTGAGCAATAACATTTTCTTCTTTCCTTTCTATTTTGTACAGATAAACATTAAAAAGTAGTTTTATTGATTCCACGAGACTCATTATATTAATTTATAATTTTTTATAATTCTAATGTGTTAATAAAACTTTGGTAGAGCAAAGGCTCGTTGTTTGGGAATTCTTTTTAGTTCATTCACAAAGCAATAAGTACATAGCTAATCTCACTCTACACAAATCTTCACCTTCATGGAAGTGTTAAGGTTAGGTGAGTAAAGGTGTCGTGGCTTGAAGTATGGACAAAAAGATGGCAGCGGGGTTTGGAAGTTGGTGGAGAAACTAAAAGTTAATGATGTAAACGTGTTGTGACATTTTAGTGTTTCATAATAAACTAGCAATTCCTTGTGGTACATAACCTTTTGTCATGACGTCATTTTTCTTTGCATTAGGTGACTAAATTCCTCTAAGAGTCTACGGTCTACCGTAGCAATGCCTTCCAATAAATACGATAAAGATTAGTTATTTTTATTAAAGAGTTGGAGGTGTGTATCATCTAGAATTGATGAACTAAATTTGACAAATTGCTTCAATTATTTGAAAGTGGTACTTGGAGATATTTTCTTTGCTGATGGTTGCATGGTTCACATGATCAAATGAAGCAAGATAGTGACATTTTTCCTTCGTGCAGGTGGTCTAAGATAGCTGCTAGACTGCCAGGCAGGACTGACAATGAAATCAAGAATCACTGGAACACTCATATAAAGAAAAAGCTTCTCAAGATGGGAATTGATCCTGTCACGCATGAGCCTTTGCACAAAGAACCCAAGGCAGAGGACAGCTTAACTCATGCTGGTTCTTTGCCACCTGAGCCTAGCAACATCACTGGTCAAGAAAATGAGGTCACCGTTAACTCATCATCAGAGGAGAATTCAACTGAAAACTGTTCCACCGACGAGTCATCTCTTTTGTTGGACAATATTTGCAATGACGATATTTTATTGAATAGCTTGTGGATGGATGAACCTCCCCTAATTGATGCCTCCTGGAAAAATACAGACAACCCTCCTCTGGTATTACAAAATACTTGTAAGGGTTACCAATCATGGGACGAAGATTTGACTTGGTTACTTGAGTGCCAAGATTTTGGTATCCAAGATTTCGGTATTGATTGTTTTGACAAGTTTGAATTAAACGCTCTGAAATCATTAGAGATGGAGGACGATAAGCACTAGAGATTTACATAATTTTATGGTAGAGAGGAAAGAAATCTTAGGCTGTGAATGTGAACATTTGAAAAGAGCATCACAGTCCAGCTTGAATGTTATAGGTTCTCAGTGTTGAATTCTGTGTATTATTAGTTGTTACGTTACATAGTTTTAAGGCTGTTGTTGAGGGAAGGTGGAAGTAAACCTGCCGGCTTTCAAAAGAGGGTTTCTCACCAAACCAAGTCAACAGTGACACCATGAAATGACATTACTTTGAAAGTGTCACAGATGTTGTAATTTTATGTAAGAAGTAGGGACAGGTCTGGCATTATCAAGGATGCTAGTGGTTTATTTTTACAGACTATTATAACATCTGTATATATTTGTATTTATATGGTGCAAGTCAAGTGCATAATGCTTTCTTGCTGTTGCTGCCCTGCCATTGTGATTGTGAGCATATAGAATACTGTTGTCCAATAATTCTGATCCTGAACTATTAGTGACTTTCCCCAAAAGATGCCCAGTATAGAAATTCGGTTGATGCTGCTAAAAAGAGAGAGAAATTATCACAATTGATTTGGCCGTAGGATTCTGAAGTTCAGTTTGTTTGGCACCTTCTTCCTTTTCCTTTTGTTGGAGCCATCAGCTATCTGATCACCTCCTTTCTCTACAAACAATATCAAAGGCAATGTTATCATATTCACTTGAACAATCTAGGGTGAGATGGATTAATCCAAAGTTGACTGCGATCATGAGTGCATTTGGGATTGAATTTAGCAGTTTACTAACAAGAAGAGGACGTTAAAATTCATTCTCCAGCCAATTCAACTTTTGGTGAACCTTTGCTTTCCAAGCTAAGAGATATAGTTTTTAAAGCCCCAGAAATTGTATCATTTTGTATTAAAAAAAGTGACACCATTGAAATATGGGTAACATTAATGTAGAAGTAAATTTTTTTTAATTGAATTGGACCAAGTTGATTCAGTTGCCATTATTCAATCAGTAAATTCATAAATCAATCAAATTAGAGTAAATAAGATACAAAAACAGTCATTAAAAGTTTGGGAGACATATGAAGTATGTCAAAACTCAAATCACAAAACATATGAAATACAAATAAAACAAAGAGGAGAAAATAAAGGGATAGGGCTGAAATGATGTGTGCCTTATTTTCTCTACTAGATGTGAATTAGTTTGATGAAAAAACAGAAAAAGGAAAAGAGAAGAAAGCAGCTGGATCCAAGAATATGCCCGATCGAATTTTCAATGAACATAGCGTGCTTAAGAATAAGATAAAAAAGAAAAACTCAGCCCTAACCAAAAACGTGTCTCAGCTCAGGTATTTTAAAAATTGCAATCCTCTATACGACAAGATAACACGTATATATTTCATTGTACTGTTGGATACTAATTAAAGAAGAAATAAATTAAAGCATGCTAATTACACGCCTCTATGTCAGCTTGACGCACTTCTTAAATTGTATACCACCTCTCACGTTTAACAATCATGACACACAGGGCAGGGTTAAGGTCAATGTTTCTATAGCACCCAAAACATGAGATTTTTCATTGAAATTTTAGATTAATGGCGATAATGAAAAGTGAGCAGACTCGCACTCAATTGGGGTGTTTCTCAATGGCTTTACATATTCAAATGCGCACTGTAATGTAATTACACTTTAATAAATAATCCTGTCCGACATGATATCTCCCCATTTATAATGGCATTAGCTTTTTGTTTGTTTAGAGCCCTTCGTGCGATAATTATCACCACCTAAAAGTGCGTCCTTTCTGCTCCAAACTCCACCTGCCGCCTGCCGGCTAATCTATTGCCTGCTTTTCCTTGGATAATGCGAAGAATCACACATTTTGATTCGGTGCTTTTTTATACGAGTTTCTTTTATATTTCTAAATATTTTAGGTTGTGTTCAAATCATTGTAGTGGATTTCGTACTGTTTCGGCTGGTACCGACTGGAACATTTTGTACCGACCGAAAAATAGTATCGGAATGGGCTTAAAGATTTCGGGTATGAATTACGGCCGGTACCGGTTGGTACCGTCAATACCGAAACTTTTCGGAGCCATTCCACAAAAAAAAAAGTCCAAGAATCAATTTGCAAATAAAGAAACTTCAACCCTAATTTTATTTAATCTACCCCGACTCTCCCTCTCTCATCGTCTTCTTCTCTCCTTGCCGACTCTCCCTTTCTCTTCGTCTCTCCCTTCCGCCGTCCCGACTCCCGCGTGTGGCGCCTTCGGCCTATCTCGCCTCGCCTTTGGCCTTCAACCGTCGTCCACGCCCAAAGACGTCCACCGCACACCGTCTTCACCTCACCGCACATCGCACGCCCGACGGCCTCCTCGCGCACACCGTCCGACCTTCTCGCGCAGACCGCACACCGTCTTCTCTCCGTCTTCGTCCTCCTCGCGCTCACCGTCCGGCGTTCTCCACCGCACACCATCCGACCTTCTCCTTCGTCCATTGGTGAAGACCAATTGATTTTTGAATTTTGTTTAATTTTTCATGGCATTTTGAAATTTATGATTGTTTGATTGTGTTGGTTGTTGGATTATGGTGGATTTGAGGTGAAAAAATGGTGTTATTGTGTTGGATTTGGGGGAAAGTTTGGTAGTGGCTT
>JANIHZ010000209.1:60213862-60226144 GCA_027478365.1 Erythroxylum rufum | reverse complement strand
ATGATACGATCGGGGCATTGATAACTCCAACAGATATAACCCAAATTTCCTTGTGCCCATAATTAATTCTTGCAATTTATCGACTTAATCAAAGCCTAATCCTTCGTACTAGTTCCTCATACATTTCAGTTTATTTGAATACTTCACTCTGTGTTTGGTATCACATTCCTCAGATTCTTTTATCTCCCGAACATACTTACACAGAATATAACATGAATCCATATATTCCTCGAATTTCAGAAATCCAGTCACCTGATCCTTCACTTCAAACAAAATTACATACATTCTCAGTAGCATATTTTACCTCTTTTTGCTCTTAGATTTGAGTCTCCCCTAGGGATATGACTCCAATATTTACTTTCGAATTATTACATATTCATTTCTTGAATTGTTCTTTCATTGATCATCCTTAATGTAAACTGTCTGATCTGCTTAATGTAACTTAGTAAAATTCTGTTTCAAAAAAGAGTTCTTGCTACTATCGTATATACTGTTCATACTAATCTGTATCAATCACCTGCTATCATCATCACAATCATCAGATATTTTTAATACCTCGAGAAGACCAATTTCTCTCGTCCCCATAAGGTGATGTGTTCAAGTCACTCAAAACTTAATGGAGTAATAAATATATTTGCTATCGCATATTCTTTAATGGGCATCGTCAAAGTCATACCATTCCGTCCACAGATTTACTTTTGAGAATCACCACTTTATGTCTTACACAATTGATACCTTGATCTTTATTGACTTTAGACAACGTTTCTCTCCTTGTCAAACGTACGAACACAAATTTACTTATTCTAGTTTTTCCATAATTCACCTTTTTCTGATGCCATATCATTCCCTAAGGTCAAATACCCTATGTTAAGTGCAGCTACTCTTCTCATTCGATTCTTCATCCTTTTTCTTCATCTCATTCATGTATAAGATTCCCAAATTTACATACCTTTCATTTTCCTACATATCATTTCATTCGTCTCATATAAAGTCATTTATGTCTATTTCATTTCTCTTTCTCTATTTCCTTACTTCTATCTCATTTTCCAGCTATCATTTATTTCATCTTTCATATGTATATCTCCAATCAATTTGAAATTATCGATGCATAATCATTATGAAATTTGGATCTTAGTTCCACTAATGTCTTCTTACTACGGATCATAACTCTTGTCGTATTAATCGAATCGCCACCTCGGTTCCATTTTCCTCCTTTTTAGATCATAACAAGATTATGTTTTCATTGCACTCTAATTGTACATTCTAATCTCATCATGTATACTTATATCCTTATGTTCCTCAAACAGTCTATGGTAGTACATTCGTGTCTATATTACTTTCGAAAACATATCACCCTAGTACCATATTAATATAGGTGTCAGGTTTAATACTACATCCTCCTATACCATTGAATTTAATCATTACCTGTCACATTTATCCATATACAATTTCTGCTTTCTAATTATTCTCAACTCTCTTCTTCTCATATCATGACAGAGTATCATTACTTCTTGAAAACTTGCTTTTCCTAAACTTGATACTTTTGTAAAAATCATTTCCGCAACATAATTTCATAAACATGTATTCCTTTAAAGAGAAACCCTTTTTTCAAAGTCTTTTCATTAATCATAAACACAAATCATATAGCAAACATAGAATAATTTCACAATTCATGCAAAAAGAACAACAAATGCAACACATAGGATTGAAATCATGAAACTTTCTTGATTCAAAAATAACATTCAGTGGCTTATTTACTCTATTATAAACATGAAACCTACCTTGATTTCCTTGCTTATAAACTTGCTTAGGGGTGCCTCATACTTTGCTCCTCTTGCCTTACTTGATTTCCTTTAACAATAGTCAAAATTTCCATTCAAAAGGAATTCCAATAAAATCAAGCAATTGACAAAATATGATAATTCTCTCTTCTAGAAACATGCCCCCCACTGTCTTACGTTTCTAATGACTCCAAAAGCACTCAATTTAGACATCTACATCAAAAGTTATGCCTAAAATACCAAAATAGGAAAGTGCTGGAAAATGGGTCCTCGCTGCGACGAGGAGGCGGGAGCACGTCGCGACGAACATGTGCGCCGCGACGAGCACCTGAGCACGTCGCGACGTTAATGGCTCAGCGCACTGCGACGTCTGCAAGAGCACGTCGCGACATGCGAACCTAGAAATTGCCCCAAAACCCGATTTTCCAACATTCTGCAACTTAAAACTTCCCATATTTCAAATACAATCTTAATACATTACTCTTGCTTCATTTCTAACCTCATTTCAACCCAAAATCATTAACAAAAACATCAAAAACAAGCTTGGATCATAAACCCTAAAGATTCAACAAAACAACCTTAACCTAACCCATTTTTCAACCATTTCTCTCACATCCTAAGCTTTAAATCAAACAAAACCATGAGATTAGAGCATAACTTACTTGTTTGAAGCTTCAAATCTCCAAGATTTTCAAGATTTCACAAACCCTAGCTTCCTCTTCTTCTCCTCTCTTCTCCCACTACTTCTTCTTCTTCTTTTCTAACAAACAACTCTTTCATTTTCTTTTTTTATACTCTTACTAATTGTGCAATGTCCATTTTGCCCTTCACTTAAGCCTTATAACTTAAAAATCTTAAGTGTCATGCCCAAAATGCCCTTAAGCATTCTTACCACTTTGAATTCTTTAATTAACACATGAAATTAATCCTACTAATATAGACATAAATAATTAACTCCCAAAATTATTCCATCAAATCTCATAATAATTTCAATCATGCTTAATCAAAATTCCAACCAAAACAATTCATCATTCAAAACCTCAAAATAATTGAAATCATGCTTATTCAATAAGAAAAAATATTCGGGGTCCAACAAATAGAAACTCAACATCGTATAAGGGAATATTATAGGATTAATAAACCCTCAGGTTACTTAACCTGATACTCTCCCCTCTTTCTAGTTGTGCCATAGTTGGGTTTGTCGTTTATGGCAATCTCCAACTTTAAGCTTCACCTTTATTCCATATATTTTCTTCATTTATTCCTTAACATTTTGGCTTTTTAGTTTACATTCCCCATTCATTATTTCTTGAAGCCCCTCCCTTTCTCATTACCTATTCATTAATCTTGGAGCTCCTCCGTTGAGGCTCACTCCCTTACTTTTTTAACTTTATCCTTCCTTACCTTTTCCCACCTCTAAAACATTACTGTTCTTCGTAACTTCTTTCAAAAATTTATAAACTTCCAACTTCTAGTTTTCTATTTTGAGTTTAGAAGTCAAAGTTAAAAACTTAATTCATAAGTTTCATGATATAATGACTTTCCTACCTCTTATTCATCCTTCGACTAAATCTGCTCATTGGGGGAGCTGGTACCAATCTCTTAGATGCTCATACTTGACCATAATTAAACCCCTTGGTTACTCAACCATCATATAAGCCTACTCCCTTTAAACCTTATCCAACTAGGAAACATACTGTGAGGAACTAGTTTTATTTTACATTGGAATATTATCCTCCTATCCAAGAGATATGCTTTTGATTTCAATACAATTATTGATATGATTGTTATTAATATTACTTAGGAAATTAATTTTAGGATAACTTGACTCTAATTTTATGTTAATTTGATTCAATAGGATATGTTGATGTATAGTATAAATGGACAAGTTGCAATTGACGATGGATTGATGATCTAAAATTTATAATTTTGATTATGATTTGCTTGAAGAAAAGCAAAAGTTTAAGTGTGAGAATGTTTGATAGATGAACATTTGACTATATTTTTACACCCATGTTTGATGTATTTTGCTTGATATTTTATATTTTTATCTTATATTTAGTACTTAATTCGCTCCAAGTACTTTCATAGGTGATAATTGCCTTTATAGACTTAAAAGAGAGGAATTCAGACAAAAACACGACGTAAAATGAAGAATCGATGAATATGAAGGAATGAATGACCATGCATCGTGACCATGCACTTTAACGTGGTCATTCACTTCCGTGATATTGAGTAAATTTTGATTATGCACAGTCTGACGCACGGTCATGCAAGAGATCGTGCATCTCCTAGAACCCTAAGTTTTGTCATAAAAAGATAGTTTCGGTGGCAATTGAAAAGAGCAAACTCTTGGAGGCGATTCCAAATGTGGAGTCATTTTCTAGGTGCAATTTTGGTCCAAAGAAGTAGAAAACATGAAGAAATCATCGACATATCCATCAAAATTCAAGATTAAACCTTGAAATCGCAAGAACATTTGATATAATTCAATAAGGGAGATCTAGAATTATGAACGCATTATTTCGATTCATATTTCTATTTAAGTAGGTTTGATTTCGTATTCTATCATAGGTAACTAAACATCCAATTAGTGTTTAGGTTAGATGAATCTTATATTAGTACTTTGATATGATCTGATTCTTTTATTAATGTAATTGGCTGTTTGATATATTGTAATCTGATTACGCATTTTATTTACGTTCCAATAACCCGAGAATATTATATCAAAATCTGATTTCATACGTAGAGATTGAGAAATCCTAGTGTGAATAGATCTACTATAATTAAAAGGAGTTAATTACAACCCTAGAGATAATATGACATAAATCTTTTGGATTATGGTCAAACATAATAGAGAGACTCATAAACCAGTAATGCAATCGTTTAAGATTTAACTTGAGTAATTCAGTTAAAGATCTTAGGATTAGTTATTAGTAGACTTAAGGTCAGTGATTAGCATACCATAGGAGTCTCCACGGTCCAATATATCAACAAAACAATTGCATGATAAAAGATCAATCTATTAAAGGTTTAAAGGGATTCGAACCTAGATGCTAATTTTTGATAATGAAAGTTTTCTAAGTGAATTCCACTGAGTTTGCATTCATTATTGTTTCCTATTTCTTTAATTGATTTACTTTTTATTAAAACCTAAAATCAATCCTTTGGCTAGATAATAGGGGAAGGGTAGTTACTAGTATTCATCGTCTTCATAGGATTTACCTGTACTTGTCGGTACTAACTACAACTATTTTGTGTACTTGCGGTTATTACAATATTGTCCAACTAACAAAATAAGTCAATCAAGTTTTTTGCGCCATTATCGGGGACTTTGATATTAAGAAAGCCTGAATGTTATTACTCTAGTCATTTTTATTTTATTTTTTATCATTGTTTTTCTTTTCTTTTATTTTAATTTTGCTTTTTGTATTTATTTTATTTTATTTTGTTGTATTTTTGACTTATTAATTTAATTATCTTTTGAATTTATCTACTTAATCTTTGGTTTGTAGTTCATTGTAGGAATTACGATTCATTGTCATATCCACAGCTTATAATGGAAGAATGGAGTAGACAAGACTTTTGTAAAAGCTAGAGTATGTCTTTGCAAATTGTAGCATCACCATATGGGAGAGTGAGGTGTTCTTACATGTTTTCGGAAGCTCAATCGATATTCAGGCTGTGTCGTAACATTCGTAGGAGTTATCACTACAGTCATAAATGTCAACCATCAACACATAGATGTGAGTAACCTAGCATGTATAATAATCAACATCAATGTGCAGCATATGAGAAAAACTACAATTCAGAGCAGAGCAACTTGTAAACTTTTGGATGGAATGATTACGCTCTAGCCAGATATTTACGACTCCAAGCATCTCTATAACGAGCCAACATTGGAAGATAAATTAATGGAAATCTTTGTTGAAATAAAAGATGATCGACACAAATTCGAGAGTGAAGAAAAGAAAATGGTTAATGGAGGGACAATTAAAAAAGAGCTTCTAGAAGAAAAAGAAAGTATTGCAAATAAACTAATAGAGTACCTTATCGAGAGAGTAGTTAGTTAACATGAATTCAATGCGATATTTTCTTCACCTACATATGATGAGTATAATTTGAGTTTCCAACCATCCCAGAAGGAAGAAGAGACAATAGTAGGTTTCATGAATGAAGATACATTTCAAGAAGGCTAGGAGGTAATTGCTGTTCTGCAAAATATGATGATCGAGTTTATTCAAAATTCAAACATGAGGCATTAGTAAAGAGAGGCTCGTATACAAAACATGGTGAATCAAATCAATAAGCTAGTGGAGATATTATCCAATGAACAATTAGGGAGTTTGCCTAGTCCTAATGAAACAGATGCTAATGAATTTGGAATGGCAATCATCCTTAGTAGTGAATATGAGCTCCCAATATAAGATGAGGAAATGGAAGCAAGTATTATAGATAAATTAATGGAACTCCTTGTTGCCATGAAAGCTGAACAACACGATTCGAGAAAGAAGAAAAGGCAAAGGTTGGCTTCATGATTGGAGTGACCTTACAAGAAGAGCTTCATGAAGAAGAAGACAAGGAAACCTCCAGCCAAGAAGAGAAAGTAGGGGAGCGGCGAAAGATAACTAAAGAGGATAAGCCAAAAGCCTTTGTCTAAGAAGAAGAAGAAGAAGAGTGGACAGAGGTGATTAAGGAAGAACTGATGGAGGAACTAAGTAAGGAAACTACTGATGAGGTGTTAGTAGTGACCTTAAGTACGGAGAGTTCCCAGTTCATCAAAGATAAAATGTTCAAACCGATGGACGATTTAGGGAGTTTTTTATTCCCTCTTTCATTAACAGTTTGTTATTAGAAAGGGAATTATTGCTTGAAATTCAATTTATTAATTTGTTAAATTATGTTTTTGTTATTATCTTGCAACAAGTGGCTTGTTTATAGGCTATAAAATCGCTTTGTGGAGGAAAAGGTGGAAGCAAGCCTTGATTATTGATTTAGGATGAAGTTGAGCTTAAAGGTTACGTTGAGCTACCGATGTTAAAGAAATGCTGCATAGGAGGCAACCTATGAGTTAGTTTTAGTTTTATTTCAATTTTGATATATCTTGTGTTTACTCTCGTCTTAGTATAGGATTTTATTTTCTGTTATGTTATTTCTTTTTTCTTTTTATCCTTTTCTTTTATATTTTGCAACGATGTTAGTCTTATATTGGATGGATCCAAATCAGAAAACTGCCATAGTCAAGAAAGTACTAATAAACCCTCTCACTTTTTCTAAATGCTTATATTGTGTATATTGGAGACAATGCACAACTTTAAGTATGGGGATGGGTTTATTGAATTTTAACTAATTTCTTCAAGCTTATTATAATCTTGATTATAAAATTTATTGACTAATATCTTGAATTGGTTGAATCTGTTCATTAATATTGTACTTTATTATTGAATATTGACTTGAATTGGTATGTAAAAGGATGATGGTTAAAATAAAATTAGTTTTCTAAGTCATATTTTTTGTAATAATTGAAATATTCAAGTTGAATGGTACTACATATTGTTTGCACACATATACCCATATTTTTTTGTGAGCTTTTGAGCTTAAAGAGCAAATTTTCAAAATTTTTAAGCTTTTGTTTGTTCTTTTACGTGTGTGATATCTCATATAGTCGGATAATTCTAGAACTTGCTTTTATTATGCTTGCTGAGACCATATTTGTTAAATTAAAAGCATTGATATGATGAAGGCACTTAGATTTAACAACTTATTTTAGCCTATTTTTTTGAAAATTACCGTACTCTCAATTTTACCTTTAGGAATAACCAAGTTGAGTCTTAGCCTTTTTCATTGATTTAACTTAAAATATTATCCTTTATCCTATTGTTCTTTGGCAACTTGTTTATTATTTTGAACCTTGAAGGTTATTTACTTTATTTATTTGTCGATACTTGAAATATGTGAAAGGTCCAATATTTACTGAATTGTGAAACTGATTAGAATGTTAAAAAAAAAGAAAAGACAAAGAACAAAAGAACAAAAGAACAAAAAAGAACAATTTTATGGTACCAATCGAGTTGCATTGAAAGGACTTAAGTATATTTGTAAACAAGTCTTGAAATAATTTGTGTAGTAAATTTCCTTAAATTCAACCCTTTTTTATTGTCCCAATCATATATTACCTAAGCCCCGTTACAACCTATATAAAGACCTTTTGATTTTTGTTTCTAGTTTGTACATAAGTGATGGAGATGTGATTTTATTGCAAGCTTATGGTAAGAAATTTACTATGCATTGATTGATAGTTTTGATGCTTTTCACCCTAAACACTTGAGTGTATTGAGTGAAATCTTGGTGAGAGTGTAAAGAGATATGCTTTTGATTTCAATGCAATTGTGTATGTGATTATATCAATATTACTTAGGAAATTAATTTTCGGACAACTTGACTATAATTATATGTTAATTTGATTCAATAGGATATGATGATGTACAATATAAATGGACAGGTTGCAATTGACGTGAATTGATGTTATAAAATTTATAATTTTGGTTATGGTTTGCTTGAAGATGAGTGAAAGCTTAAGTGTGGGGATGTTTGATAGATGAATATTTGACTATATTTTTACACCCATATTTTGTGCATTTTGTTTGATACTTTATACTTTTGTCTTATATTTGGTACTTAATTTACTCCGAGTGCTTTTGTAGGTGATAATTGCCTTCATGGATTTAAAGGAGAGGTTTTTGGATAAAAACATGACGTAAAATGAAGAATAAAAAAATATGAAGGAATGCATGACCATGCACTTTCCCGTGGTTGTGCACTTTCGTGATATCTAGCAAAATCTGATTTTGCACGATCTGATGCATGGTCATGCAAGAGACCATGCATCTCCCAGACCATGCATCTCCCAGAACCCTAAGTTTCGTGATAAAAAGACATTTTTGGTGGCAATTGAAAAGAGCAGACTCTTACAGGCGATTCCAAACATGGAGTCATTCTTTAGGTGTGATTTTGGTCTAAAGTAGCGGAGAACACGAAGAAATCATCGACAGATCCTTCAAAATTCAAGATCGAACCTCTACATCACAGGAACATCTGATAGAAGTGAATAAAGGAGATTTGGAATTATGAACCCATTATTTTTTATTCATATTTCTGTTTATGTAGGTTTGATTTTGTATTCGATCATATGTAACTAAACATCCATTTAGTATTTAGGTTAGACGAACTTTATGTTAATACTTTGATATGATGATTCTTTTATTAATGCAATTGGTTGTTTGATATATTGTGATCTGATTGTGCATTTTATTTATGTTTTAATAACCCAAGAATATTAGATCATAATTTGATTTCATACATAGAGATTGAGAAATCCTAGTGTGAATAGATCTACCATAATTAGAAAGAGTTGATTGCAACTTTAGAGATAGGATGAAATAAATCTTTCAGATTAGGGTCAAACTTAATAAAGGGACTCATAAATCGATAATGTAATCCTATAAGATTTAACCTGAGTCGATTAGAGACCTTAAGATTAGCTATTAGTGGAGTCAAGGTCAACTATTAGTATATCATAAGAGTCTCCACAGTCTAATATATCAATAAAAAAGTTGCATGATAAAAGATCAATCTATTAAAGGTTTAAGGGGATTCGAACCTAAATACTAATTTCGAATAACGATAGTTTTCTGAGTAAATTTCACTATCTTTGCATTCATCATCGTTTCCTATTTCTTTAATTGTTTTAGTTTTTTCTTTTTATTAAAAACCTAAAATCAATCTTTAGGCTAGATAATAAGGGAAGGGTAATTACTAGTATTTATCATCTTTATAGGATTAACCTGTACTTGCCGCTACTAGTTACTGTTATGCCATGCACTTGTAGTTATTACAATATTGACCAACTCACAAAATAGGTCAATCAAGTTTTTTGCATCACTTCTGGGGAGTTTGATATTAGGAAAACCTGAATGCTATTACTCTAGTCATTTTTATTTTATATTATCGTTGTTTTTATTTTCTTTTATTTTAGTTTTTACTTTTATATTTATTTTATTTTATTGTATCTTATTATATTTGACTTATTAATTTAATTATCTTTTGAATTTCTCTACTTGATCTTGAGTTTGTGGTTTATTGCAGGAATTACGATTCATTGTCCTATCCACAACTCACCATAGAAGGATAGAGCAGACAATACTTTTGTGGGAGCCAGAGTATGTTTTTGCAAACTGTGGCATTACCATATGGGAGAGTGAGGTGTTGTCACATGTTTTCGGAAGCTCAACTGATATTTAGGCTGTGTCAAGACATTCATAAGAGTTATAACTACAATAATAAATATTGACCACCAACACATAGATGGGAGCAATGTAACATATATAATAATCAAAATCATGGTGCAGTGTATGAGAACAACTACAATTCAAAGCAGAGCAACTCTTATACTTTTGTATGGATTGATTACGCTCTAGTTAGATATTTACGACACCAAACATCTTTATGTAATGAGCCAACTTTGGAAGATAAATTAATGGAAATCTTTATTGAAATGAAAGATGATCGACACAATAAAGACAAGGGTTAGCTTCATGAATGAAGGGACAATTCAAAAAGAGCTTCTAGAAAAAAAAAAGAAAGTATTACAAATAGACTAATGGCACCTCACGAAGAAAAAGAAAGTATTATAGATAAACTAATGGCACCTTACCGAGAGAGTAGCTAGTCAACATGAATTCGATGAGAGATTTCTCTCACCTATATATGATAAGTATAATTTGAGTTTCCAACTGTCTCAAAGTGAAAAAGAGACAACAGTCGATTTCATGGATGAAGATACATTTCAAGAAAATGAAAAGGTAACTGATGTTCTGAAAAATACATTTCAAAATCATCTAGAGGTTGATCTGTTCCTTTGGTAGGCAAAATCTTGCTAGGTCATTCTCTATAGCAACAAAGAAAAGAGATCTCTTGCTTATCGTTGCTATCAAAAGGAATATAAAAAAAAGCGGGTGTTGGGATTTAAAATTCAAGTAAAGTGCTACTACTTTCCCTAGATTGGAAAAGTTTTTACTTCCCTAATAACTCAAAAAAAAAAAGAACTAAATGTGATAATATAAATTTTAAGAAAAATATTACTTTCCCAAATAAAAATTTATGCCAACCAAACAAGGCCTAAGCGTCAACTTATAAGAGATAAGTAATGATGTAATGATTTTTTAGGAAGTCTGAAGAAAAATTAGACTATATCTAAATAAGCTCTTATACATAAAATTTTAAAACAATTAGTTCTATTTTTATATGTTACTGACTTCATTATTATACACAATAACTGTAAATTTGTAACATCATGCAATTACAAATTAGAATATGTGTGCTCATGTTACAGGATTCCATCACAAGCCAATCTGGCAGACAACAATTGTCAGCAGTTATAGTTTTAACCATGGTTTTAAAAATTGGATCGGTCTGATCGGTGATCGGTTGGCTATCCGGTCCGGTTTACTCATAAAAATAGGTTCTCAATTGAACCAGTGAGAATAAGTCAAAATCGGTCAATTGACTGATTCGACCGGTCCGACCACTGTTTCAATAATTTTTTTGATATTTTTGTATTTTTTTAATATTATTAATATTATATATAATTAAATATAATTATTGCATAATTATAACGTTACACCGGTTTGACCGGTGATCGAACCAATCAAACCGATAATCAATAAAACTTTCAATTCGATGATTGGTCCAAATTTCAAAACATTAATTTTAACTAGTGACCGATTGAATAATTCAAACTGATCAAATCGGTGATCAATAAAATTTCTAATTTAATGATCGGTCTGAATTTTAAAACCGGTGATAATGATATCTGGCAGTTAAAAGTAATGCTTACCGGGATAAGATATTTATTAATCGTCAAACACCGTAAATTAACAAAAAATTTTGACGCGCGGATATGACGTTTACTTTTTATTGATAAAACCAAAGCAATCACATCGTCGGCTATGTTGAAAGGGTGTAGACGTTAACTACCACGGGCTGTTTCGATTATTCTATAGTGCATTCGAAAATTTTGTGTGACTTGTCCAACTCACGATCAAAATAGCAGGCCAGCGTTTTTTTTTAATTATTAACCTTAAAAGAATTACAAGAATGTAAAATAGAATGTCATTTACAGAGGAGCAGTATTTTGGATTAAGAATATATATGTAGGAAAAATTTCTACCACTCACCTAATTCTATTTGGTCAAATTTCATCACGTAAGAGACACAGACAAATTTCACTTAGCATCAACATATAAGTCAAGTTGATGATGGTTAATACATCGTGTGGGGACGCGGTTCTGCCGTGGAAAAGTGTAGAGGACTAGATAGTAACTCTCTTATTTGGAAACATTGAGAAGCGGATCTTTACAAAAAAAACCCTTTTGATTCGGCACAAGCAAATTTGTCTTGCCTTGACAAGGTAACGTGTGGATACCACTTGTTTTTTGAAATT
>JANIHZ010000209.1:60081458-60094057 GCA_027478365.1 Erythroxylum rufum | reverse complement strand
CTTAAACATGAAAAAGAAAATCTTGACCACAAGGTAACATATAACTATATTACATATATCATAACTGATGGAAAAAACACATTATTTTAGTTCTACAATATACATAATCTTGACCTATTAGAAACTATGTCTTCTCTTTCGATTCGTGTCGAAGGAATTCATTTCCATGCCAAAGTCAGTTTAATGAATCTTGACAATAGTTAGTTATGTCCAACCTCTTGTAGTGCATTATTTTCCACTAAAAAGCAATTAATCTCTTTACAATTCAGATTAAAGTTAAGAGTAAGTAATAATTTAATTATATAGCCCTCTAAAACTTTTGCCAATAATTGTTTTTATTATATTATGACAAATCATCCCACAAGTATCTTGGCATACTTTGATCTTATTCAAGAAATAATATTGAAAGAGCCAGCTTTACTCTATCTTTAGGTTTCAACGAAATATTCAAAATAAAGAATATATTATGATAACCAATTATGTCTTAATTAAGTAATCGAGTTGAGCAAAATCACTACTACTTATTTTATAATTGCCTTATTCCTCCTTCATATGAATCAATCCTATGAACTTCTTTGACAAATGCTAGGACCCCTCAATATGATAAGACACAATTTGAGGGGTAGTAAAACCATTCAAAATTCTATAAGTGCAATGGTATTATTTATACTTGTTAGCATTTCGGTCTACTGCATTTGTCAAGAAACATTAGCAATGAAAGAAGAGCACCTGACACAACAACATGCAATTGGCAATGGAAAAACAATCTAGCAAATTGTCTGAAAAACATCACATATAGTTAGTTGTGATATTTCCATTTTTATCGTATAAAGCGTCCCCAATTCCCTGTAGCAAAGTTTAGTGAGTAGAATGTAAATTACTGGGATTATGTATTTGACAACGTGATTTTTTTTTTGGTTGTAGGAACTCTATTGTCCCCAGTATTTATACTTTCGAGGAAATTGAAGAGAAGCCTACGCAGGTATTGCAATGACAACTATACTTTTACTTCAATTGTGGTAACTTTAAGCATATATTTTATAATATAATTTCAAGTTATACGATTATTTATAATGGTTGTGAATTGAGTTGAGTTTAATGTTTAATTGTTGATAACGTACATGATCAGTTGTTGAGAATGCAAAGTATGGACATGTAGTTTGGAGATGAAGTGTGAGTTGGCTTTAGTAGTCGAATGCGTCGTGATAACTGAAGTTGCCTGAATATTAACTGTTAGTAATGTCCCTATTAATGGATTAATTTGAGTGTTGACATGCAGTTTGGAGACCCGATTATTGTTGTTCGTAAAGGATGATATTGAAGTGTTCATTTACATGCAGGGAGACCCTGATTTCAACAGGGGGATGTCCATTCTATAAGGGAAATGCTGCCGAATTTTCGGTAGGATCCTAGTAAAGTGTGACATCCATTGAAACTTAAGACATAGGGGAATGAAATAAATTGATAAGATTATAGGCCAATATGGGAATTAAAGGAAGAAGAAGGAAAAATATGCAATTTTCCTAAAGTCAACTCATGGACCAATAAGATTAAAACATGTGTGTCTAATAGTATTGTAACATATGGTCCAACAGAATTGCAACACATGATCCAATAGAATTGTAACACATGGTCTAATAGAATTGTAACACCTGGTCCAATAGAATTGTAACACGTGGTCCAATGGGATTGTAACACATGGTCCAATAGGATTGTGACATATGGTCCAATGAGATTGAAACATGTTTCTAAGACTAGAAAATTCATGAAAAGGCATATGGAGAGGGAAGATGGACCAAACATTAATGTCTTAACTTCATATTTTTCTCCTCTCTATTTCACCTTCTTCATCCCATTATTTTTCACTTGGTGATTCAAGGAAAGCCAAAGAGGAAGGGAAGGAAAAGCATTAGAAGAACTACTTTGCCAATTTTAAGGATTAGGACTTCGCTTAGTTAATTTTTGTATTTGTGTATATTTGAATGTGTAAAAGATTCATTTAGATCTAGAGTGGTTTCTTGGATGATGCTTTGGTGTTATTTTGGTGTTATCTTGTATAGAATTGGTTGAATATGACAAGAGAGTATCGTGTAGTGGAATTATGTCTAGCGTTTGTTGAACCAGTCATGTTATTTGGGTCATAACTTAGCCTACAGACCTTTAAATTGGGTGATTTTAGTTGCATATGAAAAATAAGACATAGAACTAGAAATATATAGAAGAAATTATGACTTATTGAGATCAAAAATTGTGACCTGATGCTGCACCTGTTTTGGTGTAGCTTGTGATATTTAGTCTATATCTCATGAGTTACAAGTCCAAATGACCTAATTGTTAGTGCTATAGAAACTAGAGACATAAAGGAAAAAATGGATAGGAGACCTAGAAATCCAGTTATGACTTTTTCTATATGAATATTAAGGAAAAAGTTGTGGTATGAATAGAGAAAGTGTCTGTCACAACCGTGACATTGTTTTTGTTTCTGATTTTTATCAAATCTTATCCAAACTTTCATAAATGTGTATGAAACTTTTCGAACACCTAGAAATAAATGAAATAGGACTTACCATATATGAATTGGGTGATTGAACATTGGAATATAAGACTGAGCATAAGGCATTCCAAAGAAAATTTACATGTACACAAATGATTTGTACGCATATTCATTGCTCATATGTGTATAGTATGATTATACAAGGGTGATTTTGATACCCTTCTAATGGTGGTAAGCCATGGATTGCATGTATGGATGCAAATATAGATTTTATGACTTGAAATGTATATCATACGATTTGTTAATATATGAATTGTGAAATTTGCAAATAGTTAAAGGAAATGTTATAGTGCCTGCTCTATTGTCTTGGTTGTGGATAGATAGGCAAACCTATAGGGTTACAGTGCAACTGCTACAATTTGACACCACCGGTGTCCACAGTTCAATATCTTCGAGTATCCATAGTTTGATATCTTCAGATATCTACAGCACTCGTTATCTACACCCATAGAAAATGTGTAAGCTTAACACAGAAAGGAAACTTAACAATCATAAATAAGAAATACAGCATGACAACATGAATAATCTGTGTGGATGAGCATTTGTATTGATTTTAATGATGAATTGTAATGATGTGCAATTATATTGATAATTTATATCAATAAGTGTTGAATATCAATATTTGGCTTATAAATCTGCATTTTTAGTATATGGATAATATGTTAAAGCATGTGTGCATTATGTACTTTGCTTAAGTATGCCATATTTTTTTAAATGAGCATTAGCATTTGTATTGATATTTTGTATCATTGAGTGTTGAATATTAATGTTTGAGTTTTGAAGGTGAATTTATGGTATATGAGTTATGATATTTCTGAATGTGTGTGCTTAGCGGGTGATTGCTGTGAGTGGTCATTTAAACTAAGTATTTTTCCTACTAAGTTTTCAAGCTTAGCATATGTGTTAATCCATGTAGATCTAAGTCATAGGAGTGAGGTACAGGGAATATCTGTAAGGACCAAGGCCAAAAGACAGAAGAAAAGGTACTTTTGGAATGTGTTTTTAGTTACAAATGTTACACATGTAGTAATATAGAAAGGAAATTTATATGTTTTTTTTATTACTATGTAATTGTAAAAATGTATGACTACTGTTAATAATGTTAAGCATTGGGTAGTTTTGTAATGTATATATGTATAACATTAAATAGAATTATATACCTTGAATGCGTGTACAAGAATTTGGTTACTATCTGTATGGATAATTGTAGGTTCCGTATAAGGGGTGTTACAGAATTATTGTCAGTAATGAATTGAACAATATTTTCTGATTCAAATTTAATCACAAGTTCATCAAATATTTCAAAGTAGAGTATCAACATTCTTATTAAGGCCAAATTCATCAATGGACTTCAAAAACATTGTCCCTTTGCAGAATAAACCAAAATAATAATAATAGACTTATGTCTTCTATTTGTTCAACTATCGCATATAATCGAACACTCATAAGTAGCCCAAGTCATTCTTATTTCATTCAAATAAATTTTTATTTCATAAATAAAAATGCTCATAAGTTTACCTTTATAGTCATCAATTGAAGGAGCCTTATATCTTAGACTAAAAGAGGTAATAACATCCATCATAGGTTGATAATAATAAGAATAGGTAGCACTAAATGTTATACTTGAATCATACCACTATCTAGTCATTGTCATGTCCACATTATAAACTGCTTCTCTAGACTATGAGGCACTACAGATTTAAGGCTGAGCTCCAAGAGTTGTTTTTAGTGAAAAGAAAATTAAACACCAATTTTCTTCTTTTCATAATTTCAGGTGCAATATTTCCTTTAGTTGGATAGGAATACTACCATTTTTAACATCCCCACTTTCATTTCCAACACCAACAAAAGAACTTTCACTACCAATTTCGTAATGCAATATTTGCCTTCTATATTTTTCATATTAATACTCTTCAAGCGAAGTTTTTATTTGCCATTTGACATTGTTACTCACTTTCTTACAAGACTCCACATCACCTCTGATCCCAGCTAAATGCTTCTTTAATCTGATGATTGCCCCATCTTTCAAACATTGGTTACAATACATATAATATGGTTCTTTATTCCATGAACAAATATAGCATGAGCCAAGCTGGATCATTAAATCTTCGTATACCTAAAAACGAACTTTCCTCTGTTTCTCTGTAAAAATAAATAAAGACACATATTAAAATTAACTCAATACCTTTTTTATCAAGATCAAGTTATGTATAATAATAGCAAGAAATAGAGTAACAACTGTTTCTTAACAATCATATGATATATACATGCAAGTGACCTTTACAAACTTATATAAATGATCTTAAGAAAATTTAATGATTAAGCACATTCTATCTAAGATATTATCATGTTTCTTAACCCAAACTTCAAATATATATATTGATTGTTGCTCTTTCACATTTATAATCCATTTTTTATGATTACATAATTTAAACATAAGGTCACAACTCATAGTTATAAGTCATGTATAATTACATAATTCTACTATAAAGTCACTATTATAATCATTTTGTATGATTAAATAATTCATCCATAACTCACAACTATAACTAATTTTTTATAATTACATAATTTAAACATAAACTCATAAGTCATATCCATAACTCAATTTGTGTAATCACATAATTCAACTATAAATCATAACTATAGCTCAATTCAACTATAAATCATAATTATAGCTCATTTTGTGTGATTATATGATTTAAACATAAACTCACATCTTTAACTTAATTTGCATAATCACATAATTCAACCTAAATTAACCAACCCATTTTGTAGATTAAGATATCAATTTATAATGTATAACCTAATTTATAATAAATACCAACATTTGATTCAATATTTCTCAAATTTCAAACAATAACAAAAAAAAATCAAATTTGTATTGAATGATTGAATCCCTAATTTCTATAATCCAAACAACTAAATGACGAAACACATCCAAAATTCCAAATTTCTAATATTGTAATTCTATATAAAATCGTCAATCTCATTTCTCAATTTCCAAAATTCAGATAAACTCATTTATATGTTATCCTCAATTTCCAAAATGCAATTTCCAAACAAACAAGTCACAAATCAGTAATTCACAACTATAAGTCGCTCGCATACACATCAAGTGCTTAATTATGAATTAACTCCTGACTCAACATTAAGCAACACATCATAACACAAATCAGTAGTCAACACTAAACATACTGCACTAAACACATTTCAAATTTTCAATTGTTCAAGGCTGAATCAGAATGGCTTGAGACAACCGGTAATTGCAACCTTGAAGCTTGAATAGGTGATAATGAGGTAGGACTGTGAGGTGACTACATAAGTGAGGCAAGGTGACTGTGGAGGCGAGGCGAGGTAGGAGAGGCAACTGGCTAGGCAGTGAGAGTGAGAGCAGAAGTCGTCTGGAGGCGACTGGATTGGTGGGGGTTAGGTTAAGATGGGAGGTTAAATATTTAGTTTTTTTAATTTAAATTTTAGTCCAACATTTTTAAAAATTAATTTTTAGTCCCAATATTTCGATATCAAATGCTATTGACTAATGGTATAAAATTAGTGGGTATCGTACCTTTTTCTAACTAGTATGCTAGGTACCATCTGGTATGACATGGTACCCACATCTCTTATCATAAGTAGCAGATAGTAGAATTCTGCCACTTAAAAATGATGAATTATGAAAATACGGTTGTATATATAATGATAACATGTTCAAAAATGTCTAATCTTTTAAGTTTTTTTTTTAATTCAATGTTCAAGCTTTTAAAATTTTTAATGGAGTGATCAATTTTTTAAAATATGAACAATTAAGTTAAACATGAATTTTTGATAAATGTGACATATTTATTAAATACCACGTAAACGTCTATTTATTAATCACATCACATTACAACAAGGAAGATATTTAGTGACGTTTGTTTTTGCTACAAATTGAAAATCGTAGCTAAAAGTAAGCCTTTTGGCGATGCTTTTAAAAATTGTCGCAAAAAAGTAGGCTTTTGGCGACGAGCGACGATTTTTTATAATTGTTACCAAATAGTCATCATTTCAAATCGGTGCCTTTTTATTACGATTTTCTAAAATCATCACTAAAGAATCCACATTTTGTGATTTTTTTTGAAACATCGCTAATGTCACAAAATGTGGACCCTTTAGCGTGATTTTTTTATAATAATATGGATTAAAAATGACACAAATAATTATAATTAACATAGCATAAAAAAAATTTAAAATGCATACTAAAAATTTGACTACATTTTATAAAACGCTAGGTTTTTGGAAACGTAACTAAAAATAATTAGTTATGTTTTTTAAAACGTAGCTAAAAACTTTTAGCTACGAAAACTAAATGTAGTGAAATATATTGGCAATGATTTTTTAAAATGTCAACGCTAATAATTTTTAGCTACGAAAATAAAACGTAGGTAAAAACTATTAGTGACGATTAGTGAAAAATGTCACTTATAGTTTTCAACTACGAAAATTTGACGACCTTTTTTTGCGGCGAATATACATCGTCACTAATTACTATCAACGACAATTTTGGAAATTTTAATAACAAATTTTTTTGTAACCAAATGTCGTTTTTATTGTAGTGTCAGTAAAAACTAACATTTTAAGTTGAATTGCTAAGATTTAAAAGATTAGTTATTTAATTGAATATTTTAAAAGCTTAAACATTTAATTGAAAAGATTTAAAAAGGTTAAGCACTTTAGTAACGACTATGGCTTGTATGTATAATAACAAGAAATGAAAGAAATTTGGCCCTAAATAAAACATAGTAATCATTTTTACCGGGAGTTGTTTCGATTGTTTTACAGTGATTTCCATCAGAGCTTTGTGTCTTAGTTCATTGACATTTCCGTCGGCAAAGATTTCGGTTGAATGGCTCCACTCACTTTTTGTAGAAGAGTACAACAGTTTCGTTTAAGAGGATTAATAGTATGTGGGGAAAATTTCCACCACCCACCTACTTCTATTTGGTCTAATTTCAATATATAAGAGATAGAGAGGGAGACTTTTTGACTTTCTATAAGAAAACAATGGAAGGCAAGTCAAATTGATTAAAGTAAACAATTCAACAAAAATGCCAATGATTCCTTTAGAAAAGTAGATTAGGAACAAGGAAGTGTTGGATTTAAGAATCGAAGTGCTTTTTGAGTTTTTTATTGAAAATATATTATTAACGGGACATTATATAATTTCCAATATTTAATCAATTCACATTCAAATATTTTTTGTTAAAAAATTAAATAGCTAAAAATAAAAAAAAAATTGAAATAATATGACATGTTAATATATCATGCGGTTACCCGGTTCTGCCATAGAAATGTGCGAAAGAGTAGATAGAAACTAAATTTACGAAAGTAACTCTCTTATTTCAAGGGATTGAGAAGTGGATCTTTACAAAACGTCCCATTAAGATCCATACTCAAAAAATCCCATTTGATTCGGTACAAGCAAATTTGTTTTTACGGCTTGCCTCGTGAGTTGCCAAGGTAGTGTGGATAAATGTTATGAATACTGTGTTGATATTAATATTAAATTTAATTATGGTATTATATTGTATTAATATCAGTTAATTTTAAATAATATTTTGGTTAATTTTTTAAATTTATAAAATAATCTCTAAATATTTTAAAATTGTAAAATATTTATCAAATAGAATTCTAAATTCAAAATAAATAGGGAACAGATCACCTGTTCTTATTACTTTATTTTTACCATGTTTCATAAGTATTCATCCATTTAATGAATGGGACCTACAAAAAATGAATGAATGGATACTCATAGGACAGAAAAATGAGAGTAGGTGATCTGAATCCCAATAAATGCAGCTTGTGACAAAACACAAGAAAGATAAGGCATCTGAAATTTTCAATCAATCTTTATCAAGAAGTGAGAAATTGACAAAAAAATGCACCAATCAATTTTTAACGGATCGCTTACAAGGAGACAGGCATTTGCATGAAGGGAACATATCATTTGTTCCCATTAACCAGTTCTTACTATATTCCATTAAATCTCATCTACGTATTTATATAAGGTCTGCACAAATGTGTGGACAAAATTAAATAGCTTAGAGTTGAAACACCCTAACAGGAACAGAGGATCTCATTCCATGTATGAATTATATCTGGTTAGGTTGGTCGTGCTGGGCCCAGGCCCAGGCCCAGGCATAGACAACCCATTCATAGATGGTGACTTCTCATTCTTAGATGGAGACATAAATCTTCCAAGTATTTACTATATAAGTGCATTATTTCTTCATGAGGCAGGTACGACTTTAGAAACCTCGTATTTTCTTTATTCCTAGCCACCAAAACCTCTACAAAAAGACTGACTTGAGCGTCAGAGGGGCCTACCAGTAGTCAACCCCAGGTGTGCCTTTACTGTTTTGCAGGTATTCCTTGGTGGAAGTCAAACGAATTCATGGATCCAAGCAACAGTGCCCAGCCCCATCAAAATCAGACAGAACTAGTTGGTGCTCACCGTAGGGCCGGGCATCAGGGCACCACGTCCAGAAGCACTCAGATCAGTCAGGCGGCGGCAACAAATCCTGATGTAGCCGCTGTCGCTTTGCCGCCGCTGTCGCGGCACCTGCATTACAACGAATGGGCTTGCGGCTACCCGCCGCCCTTCCCTTGTCGCATCATGATCACCAGACACATCCTCCACCCATCATCCAAAACCCTAGCATAGACGAGCTACCCCCTCAAAACCTGAATAACCAGACGCGTTATTCACATCCGCATGATCAGCCACAACAATCCCAAAACCAAAATCAAGAAGCGCAGAGCATGGCCTTGGAGGACGACGCTGGAATCAATTCGCACCCTCACATCTAACATCTCCTAAACACGAATCCTCCTGCACCACAATAAACCTCCCTCACACAAAGACAAATAGAGGAAGCGGCCAATCTATTGGTTCGCCAAATCTTACAGTCTCAGCTAGAATAGCAGCAAATGTTGGACCCCAAACTTTTGGTGGAAATTAGAAATATGAAAATGAATTTTAAATGAGTGTTTTGTATATGAATTATATTATAGATGTTTTGTGCCTTAAGGGAAGTGATAAGAAAAGAATTGACTGGTTTTGATGACTTTGAGGTTTTGAGGAAATATGTGTGTGTTATGACATTTAGAGTGAATATTTGGAGTTAATGAAAGTTAAGATGAATGAGTTGATTGAAATGGAAGTTGAAAATTGAGAAATAAAGAGTGAAAATGTAAGAATTTGTTGAAGTATTAAGTTTGAATTTTTGGAGATAATAGCTGACTTTTTGATTTAGGCATAATTTGAGATAATGATCTTCATGAAAGTTGTAGAGAATTAATGGTGTATAATATGTTAACTTTGGTTGTGGAATTCGGAAGATATGAAATTTTGAAGTTTGGATGTTGTTCAGGTGATTCTATAATAGGGCAGGACATTCCATCGAAAATTTAACTTAGCTAGAGGCTGAATTGGTTTGTGAGTTCTTCATGAATATTGTAGAGCTTGTGTTTATCTTTCCAGTGATATAAAGTACGAAATTTTTGGATAAAGGAGTAGAAAGTTATGATTTTTGGAAGTTCTAATGTTGTTTAGTGTAAGACCGATCGACTAGCCACCTTGTGCGGACTTTTGACCCCTTTAGAGACCTCAATTGTTATTAAGTTCTCATGAAAATTGTAGATCTATCTTTTATCTTTCCGTAGACACCAAGATTGTTCAATTTGGACCTCGGAGTCAAAAGATATGAGGGGTTTGAAGTTAGAAGGTCAGATACCGCGGCCGAGCCCCCGAGCGTCCCGCGCGCGGGCTCTCCGCTCGACCTTTCTGTCGATTTTTCAGCTGACCAATTTTTGAAGCGTTGGATTCCTAAGACATTTTTCTATCTTTCCATACTAGATTGACCGGTTTTGATATTAAAATGAAAAAGATTGGTTAGATCAAAATGAACTGATCGGTTGTAAAAGTCTATACAGTGTTCAGTATTTTGGTGATATCTCGATCGGTAGAGCTCAGATTGAGTTGATTCTTTTTGAAAATTAAAAAATATACATGGGGCGACAAATGTTCTAAAGGATCCGACCGACAATTTAGCCCCTAAGATGTTCAATTTTTGAATTGCATTTGGGTTTAGTGTTCAGTCTTGGTTTAGTACTTTCTGAACATCGATCGGTATTTTGGGTATATCTTGATCTATAGAGATCCAATCGATCGGATTCTTTTTGTAAATTAAACTAGATACATTTACCTACAAATTTTATGAAGAAGGAAGATCGATAGTCAGCCTTTAAGACCATCAATTTCGGATTGGAATTTAGGTATAGTGTGGAGTCTCGATTTTGTTTTACCCTGAAAGTGTTTTAGCCATAACTTCTTCGTTTCTGATCCGAATTGAACGCTTTTGGTGTTGTTAGAAAGATCAGACCGAGAGGAACACATTTCTTTATTTTCCTAATCGAAATCAGGAGTTAAGACGTCAGTTTTTAAAGACAATTTGGGAAGATCACTTAAGGTTTTAAGTTATAAGGCTTATGTGAAAGGGCAAAGTGGTCATTGCTCATTCATTAATGGCAAGTTGGTAAATAAGAAGAGTGGGCTTTAGTATAAATAGAAGAAACAGAGAGCTGTCGAGGGACTTAGAAAATCAGAAGAGAAAAAGAAGAAAATAAGAAAGAAGAGAGAAGAAGGTAGAGGAGCCGTCGGAGAGAAGATGGAGAAGAAGCAAGTTCGGTTTTTCCATAGTTTCAAGGGGGTTTTTGAGTTGCTTCAAGAGGGAATAGATGGAGGAGATGAGCTAGGAAATCTGAAAATGGAGGAGAGAGAAGGTGAGAGAGAAGTTTTTGATTTTGAATCTTTTGATGAGTTTTTGGTTTCGATAGGTTAAGGATGTGATGGATTTGAGATTTCTAAGGTTAATATTAGTAATTATGCCCTAATTGATGGTTAATTTTGGATGATTGATTAATTAGGGTTTATGCCCAAATTTTGTGATTTGGGGATTTTAGAAATTCTTGGTTTAGATAGCTTGGAAAGGTTATGGGATTGGGTTTTCTATGGTTAATTGAAGTGATTATGCTACGATGATTATTAATTTTGGATTAATGTGAGTTAGGGTTTATGCCTAATTTTTAGGATTTGGGGGTTTTGGAAGTTTTTTATTTAGATGGATAAAATATATGAGGAATTTGTGTTTTCTAAGGTTAATTTGAGTAATTATGTATTTATGATATTGAATTTGGGTGAAATTGGTTTAGGGAAATTTCAATTGGAAGAAAGAAAGAAGCAATGGTCAAATTGAAGTTAGGGACAAGCTTCTAGCATCGATTCGAGGTGGGTACCTGTTTATAATAGAATTTATAAGCCACTACTGCTTTCTTTAAACAAAGAGATTTTCTGATTTAACTTGCATCGTAAATGTTGCATCATTGTATGAATGATTTGAAACATCATTTTGTTTCGATACATGAACTTTTGACGAATTGCAAAAATACATTGTGTTATGCCTTAAAGAATTTATGGCATTGTGAACATGTGAAATGAATATGTGCTTTGTGTGGGCAAGAGAGGACCCCTGTGTTAGTCTCGTGCACGTAGACAAAAGAATGTGATAGCCTTCTCCCGGCTGCCCGCTTGCGGCTCACGAGATCCGAAAATGGACTCGTTGTGTGTTTCCAATAAACTTCGGTTTATTGTGGTTTATGGAACTCTCTAGCCATTTGTGTGTGCATTGCATCTATGACTTGCCAAGTTGATGCATTCATGTTTTGTAAACTATGGATTTGTGGCTGAAAGCCTAAGAATTATACGATTTGTAGAATGTGATTTCGACTACAGCAAGAAAAGAACTTCTTCGAAAATGTGCTTTACGGATTTCAAAGAAATGTTTTCAAAGACTAGAAAAGAAAAAGATTTCAAGAGTTTTGCTTATTGTTTTGTTATAAACTGTTACCCATTGAGCGTAAGCTCACCCCCCTCATTCCCATCCACAGGTGATGAGAAGAAAGTCGGGTGAACGAAAATGAAGGATTATTGTATCTTGTATTTGCACTC
>JANIHZ010000209.1:59838182-59849241 GCA_027478365.1 Erythroxylum rufum | reverse complement strand
TTAGTTTTGAAATATTTTTTACAGGTTGAATTATATTTTATTTTTGATTTATTTATGTATTTATTGTAATTTTATTTACATAATAATTTAGTGTGTCAGTTTTACTTCTTTACTATTTAACCTAAATTATTATTTTATTATTACATCTGCATATGGGTATATCGGAAATGGCCTCTCTACTATGTAGGGGTAAGACTACGTACTATCAGACCTATCCTGATCTCACTTTATTGTGAAACTTTGGACTAGGTGTGATGATGATGACGATGATGGTGATGATGATGATGATAGAAGAGTAGTAGGAGTTGGCTAAAACAATTCACGATGTTTCATAATGTTAATGAGTTATTCTCTAGGATAAAATATACAACTTCGCACATTTAGCTAATGGATAAAGAGTAAGATTGAGTAGTTCAGTAGCTACTTCATTCATTGTTGATACACATCATCACATATTTGGAAGTAAAGAATTCATCAAGGAAAAAAAAAGGGCTAGGATTTCTTACAATAAGATAGAGTTGAATAAATATTTGGAAGCGGACATGGAGATGTGATGAGCATTTTAATATATTATCATGGTAAAAATCATATAGAGGTTAATATCTTATTATGTAAGCAATTGCAGAAGACTTGTTAACAATTTTCCAATATTTATTGTTGAATATGAATCTACTTTTAGTACTAATGATTGACTAACGAGTCCTTATTGTAACTGACTTCATCTTAAGATTGTAGAAATCCTAATGTGTGTTTAAAGTTAGTTAGGTGCTAAAAGTGTTTAAGGTAAAGTCTATAATTTATGGTATGTTAGTTTTTCTACCTTCATTAATTTTAACAACTTATCATATTATCTTATATTTTCTTTTTATATTGTGATAGGTACGCAAACTATTCATCTAACTAAAAGTTTTTACAAAGAAATATCTAATGATGAAGGTATATTTATTTATTAATTTTCATGCATTCATTTAATAAAATTGTTGCATAATTGAGTATAATTTACATAATAAATTTTCTATATATAAATGAAGTGGATAAATTATTAGCGATCCCAATTATAACAATTAACTAGCTCATTGTCTTCTAATGTTAGTTTATTTTCTTTAATCTTTATTTTTATATAAATTTTTTTTGTAAATGAAGAAGTAAATATTTACTTGTATAGTTTTATGTAGTTCAACAAAGAATCTCCATCCTATTACCTCTACACTATACAAATATACCTTCTTTTTGCTTAAATCTTTTTCTACTCATACATTGCATGCATTCTCTAGTTGTCATTTTGCAAATAACTAACTTTTATCTTACCTTATTGTTGGGATGAAAGTTTCTAGTTACTTCACTTATCATAAAAGAAAGGACTTAGAGAAGAAGTTCTCAAAGACCAACAATATGTAGCTCGATAGAAATTTAGTTTTTAATGGCTTGTAAACTTTTCTTTCAAGAAATTTGAATTCCTATTTCTTTTCTTGAATAAATAAATCTGTTCTGGAATTAATCTTGGGATTATTATTTTATAAATTCCAATACACTAAGTTGATTCTAGATGACATAGATCAAGTTATAAACATCTTTAGTTTTGCCCAAAATAAATTGATTGAGATGATGAAACTTTGTATTTTCGATAATTATACACTTGGATACTATTAATAGTTCTCTTATGCATGATATGGAGGTACTACTATTTATAGGATGAGAGTAGTTTAATGCCTATTGTGCATAAAGAAGGAAACTTTGAGAACACATTTGTGGTGATGATGGCCATTCAATTATTTAATTTCTCTTTAAGCATGTGGAATTACAATATTGAAAATTTTAATTTAAAAAAGCAAAATATTTTTTAATTTATGAGTTTAGTTTGATTCAATCAAACTTTGTGTTTAATAAAACGAGTCAGATTTAAGCTACGAACTTTGGATTTGATTAAGCTTTAAATTGGGTCGAATTACCAATAAAATTTCAAGGTCTAGTTCAAACCATAAACAGCTCAGCTTGACCTAGCTCATTGCTAATCTAAAAATAAGAGAACAATAGTAATTATTGAGATACATTTTGACATTAGGGTGACAATTTCCATATTTTTAAATACATAATGCTACTTTAAACATGTCCTTTTATTTTTTATGAGGCAAGTAACACATGCAATATATGGTAGACTAGTGGATGACATATTAATGCGTCATTACTTGCCTTTAATTTTTTGCAGGAACAAGGGACAATACTTTAAGTAGTGTTATTTTGAAATACAATACACAGTTCCATGTTGCTGACTTGTAATATTTACCTTTTTCATACGTATTTTCTTAATAAAAGTATTAAAGACTTTAAATGTGAATTTGATGATAGATAAGGTGATTTGGAAGATTATTCTATTAATGGAATATGCTTTTAACTACTTAGCCACTGCTTGATGTGTCATACCAAATAATTTTGAACTAAGATATCTACCTGCGTATGTGCATTGGACATTAAATGATCATAACAATGAGGATCCATGTGTTAGAAATTAGTTTGTGATATAAGTAGTTAAAGTCAAACTTAGAAATGAAAGGTTGCTTCATTTCTAAGAGTTGTAACTCGTAGTGAACAGACATAATTGTTCTAAAGGGTTACTTCATTTTTAAGAGTTGTGACTTGTTATAAACAAACGTGACTGTTTTGAAATGTTGCTTCCTTTCTGAGAGTTGCGACTTGTCATGAACATACATGACTATTCTGAAAACTCTATATATACATGAGTTTTAGTCAAGATAAACAAGTTTTTTGGAACAATTTTACCAACACAATCTCTGCATTCATAATTCTTGAAGAACATTTATACTCTTGCAACTTGAATGTTCTTGTGTTTTTTGTATCATAGAAATAATTTGCCTTTAACCCAGTTTGCAAGTATAGTGGAGGCAAATAACAATTTAAAGAAAGTGTCCAACACGCCTAGAACACTTTAAACTTTGTGTTTTGATCTCAAGTTTTCTCAGTTCTCTTCAACACCATTTAATTTATTGTTCATCCTTTGTTTTGTGGACTTCCAACCTCATTCTATTAAACCATGTATACTGCTACTTTGTTCATTTTAGATATCATTTGAAATCACAGGATACAGTATGAAAGTTCTGAAAATCATACGGTATTTTATGGCCAACACTTTTGTTGGGAAATTAAAATCACAAGGGACTATTTATCTACAGTGTAAACCACAGGAAGAGTTTATCCCTTAAATAGTTCCACTTGCAAAAGCTTAAGAACTCCTCCATCTCTCTGTAGTAAGTATGGTATAATGGTATAATATTGGTGGATTGCATTATGAAAATCACATAAAATCGATAGTTTTGGAAATCACACAAATGGGCGTATTATGGCTATTGTGTACCATAATTTAAGCTTAAATCACAGGAGGGTATTTGTCTGAAATGAAAACCACAAGGTGCTATTTGTCCTTTAACTGTTAGGTTAACTTCAGGTTACAAAAGCTCAAGAACTCCTACAACAAGTATGAGATACTACATATGCTTTCGCAACAATAAAAAAGGGATAAATCTCACACTCATTGAAGGACAAGATACATAATGTTCACAAATACGAAGTCATTTTTGATACAATCACATGATAAGTCCTATAAAGAACATTATAAATACCATAAACGAACATTATACCTACATAGAACTTAATCCTCATAATCATGTTTACCTAAAAATAATTTATTATTATGTATTTTTTTAACATAGAAAAATATTTAATTATTTTGTTTTTTGTATTATTTATTAAATCATAAGATTCGTGAAAAAATATTTATCATTTGATGCCACTTCAACTAGGATATACAAAAATCAACTCGCTTTCTTCTTTTCTTATTAATTTAAAATGAAATAAAATGTAAATTAGAGGAAATAAAACTCTCCACTCGATGTTAAGTTCTCAAGGAATGGAAACACTTGAAGGCGGATCAGGTAAGGAGTTGGCGAATAAATGGGAGGACTTAAATCTCTCCTCTCCATGCTTTTCCCTACATTGATGGAAACTTCACTTGAGTTCATGGTAACTCTTAATGGTTGTGGAGTGGAATTGACCGGACCTGCATCTTACTTTGTCTGAATATACCTTCCAGGGTAGAAGATTAGATGTACAGGTTCACTTTGTTGTAAAGATATATGTTCAGGCTGCTGTCCCTGCAGTGATTACAACTTTATTGTCTGCCAATTTCCATGTGCTTTTGTTGACACAAAGGAACAAAATACACTCTAGCCTTCTGGGTGGATCAAATCCTTTGGTGACCCAGTATTTTCTCATAGAAATGGAAACTATGAGTTAACAATTGTTGCATAACGGATTCCAGTAGTAGTAAATTGTTACAGTGGTGCTACAATGTTTTATATGCCAAGCATTCTAATATTGTTTACATCGAAAGAAGTTTAAGTGAAAAAGGTTGGCCAATTATCCCCTTGTGCTGATCGTTTTAAGTATTAAGCATTTTGATTTGAGGCCCAGCCATGACAAGTCTTCATCTGAAAATGTGTCTCAACCAACCCAATTCAAGAAGCAATTAAAATCCTGAATAGAGAATTCGGAGAGCTGGTTCATGGTTGTCAAGAGGAAACTGACACATTAACCGAGGGAAGCACATAGCTCAGATTTGAATCAAAGAAAGAAAAGCTAAAGAATTGCTTTTCCCTCTTTTAATGTAAAAGGGACAGAGAGACCATCTTTTTAATTTCCTGTACTTCAGGAAAATCTCAACCACAAAACGTGCATGCATTCTGAAAGTAAGAATGGCAGATGTCTTTCCCTTATGTTTTGAGTCCAGTGAAAAGCTAAATTCTACCGAAAAGATAGATCCAATGATAAAAGGTAAAAAGTGGACAATAATGCAGAGAATGTGCGGAGGATTAATTGGAGGGCACTTCTTTTGTCGATATCTTGGCTTTAAAAACAAAATTCCAGTGAATAATAAAGGTTGCGACTTTCTGTCTACAAACTGATTTGGAAGCCAGAACACAAGAAAGACGAAAGAAGAAACTAAACAGACAATCAAAAAATGAGCATCAGAACCTATGGAATACGTATCAAGTTTTTTCCGAGTCTGTAGCATTATTGTATTCGTTGAAAGACTCAAAATGTTCTTCACTACGTGTACTTGTGGTCCCCTTATGCCACTAAAAGTTTGCTGCTACATTTCAAAAATTGCGGCCCATCTCCGTTTCTAATTTCAATCATGAACGAGACTGGTGGGGAGATTTTTTGAAATCTTATTTCAATCAAAATGGCATCATTTTCTCGGTCATTAAATCCCATCAACATTCAAGTCTTACTTCTTATCCTCTGTTCTCTGTCGTCAACTCACGATAATATACCCTACGACTACGAGGGCTGATGTCAGTTGGGTAGGTATTAAAATACTTAAATGGACCTTGCATAAACTGCGCATCGCTGCCCTGTCAATGTTTAGGCCGTGATTAAGATTATAACCTATAGTAAAGATTAAAACTATGAATCTAGAAGCTTTGGCCCACCAATGTACATGCCTTCAGTGATTTAGGGGCAATTCTTGTTCTCATTGTCACTTTTGTTTCATTCTAGAGCTGCTTCTGCTTCTATAAACTGCAGCATTCCAGTAAATTTGTCCCTTTTTGAAATTTTATGAAAGAAAGATCCAGGGAAAAGAAAAGTAGATCCATGCTTCCATGCTTATGGCTATGGTTTAAACAGAGTAGATTAGTGTAATTTTAAACAGATTCCATACAGTGTGAAGGAGAGGAACAACGACTCAGAACCCTGACATTTGAGAGTAGAACAAATCTTTATTATTGGCTTACCCAATCTCAACTTTTTTTTTCTCCTAACTAAATGATAGGTTAGTGAATGATAAGAATGCCACCTGAGAGAACAAGCACCAAATTTCACTTTAAATTAAAGAACAGAGCCGCATTATATTAATCTATGATAAGTTTCTATAATATGACACAAAAGTCAAAAGGGGATCCAAAGTTTTGAGTGGCGGTGGCATATGTCCTACTCTCTCATAATGGGTAGTATGTGGCCAGAAGATACAAACTGCTAGTGAGAGAGACGCACATTGGCTTACCCATTGGCTTGATGCCTCACCAACGTCTACATTGGCACTTATAATCCAGCTTTTAAGCGGTAAGCCCCAAAAGAAAGTAAATCTTCCAAACTGGTTTCCTTGTGGTCGCACTGGATAGTGATTATCCCAACAAGAACCCCGCTAGTCAACTTTCATATGCAAGGCCATGCTTCCCAATTCCCACGCCCAGTTAGGTTTCCCACCTCCTTGACCTCAAACCCTGTTCAAACGGCGCAGAATTCTGAGGCTTGCATCCCGAGACTTAATCCTAGCCATTTTCAATGTCTTTGACACCAAACAGTAAATTAAATATCATTAACAAAGGTTCAGGAGTATAAAACTGTGATTTAATAAGCATTTTAATGGAGTGTCTGGAAGTAAATTCTCTTTATATGATTCCTTGCTTTTGAAATTTTCTTCCAACATCTAGACCTTCTAACATGTTAGGTGCAAATGGTCAGAGAGCGACCTTTGTCCCTCATAATTTTATATTCTTACACTGCAGTATTTTCGAGATACAACACTATAACATCCAATTCTTTGTAAGGAACAAAGCATATTTATGAAACGATCCATGATACTTCACATGATAACATCGGTATTTCCATCTTGCAACACTACAGTTACTCCCCATATGTCTAACTGAGTTGGTTTACTATGCTCACATTGCTCAGCATTAAATTTCAAACGTGGATGTGTCACACGCAATAGTTCTTACTCAATATGTCCCTGTTTCCTCTTTGTCTCTCTAGTTCGACACTGTAGTTTCATTTAATTCTTGTTGCCCTTCACTGCTGGATTGCATAAAGAGAAAGTCCCTGAGAGGGAAAAACATGATTAGGTTGCTGGTTGAGGAATGTGGGTGACCAATCTGCTTCTTTTGGTGTGGGTTACAGAAAGATCCTTAATTTAATAGACTCTTGAAACCGGAAGAGTCAACAAAGAAACGAGCGACTAGCACACATGGGGTTTGTGCGCTTTTCTTGTCTCGCACTATCCTTAGCTTGCATTTTTCAAACCTGAGTTAAGAAGAAGGGCTTGAAGTGAGTAATCTTAACAGCTTCGAGGGTAGAGAATGGCGACGAACTGCTGAAAGATCGGTTCTTTACTTCTTTATTCTGTCATCCTTCTTAATTATTCTGGTGGAGAGAAAAGAAAGGGTAGAGAAATAATTAGAGCCACAAACAAACATGGATTCGTTCTACTTTTTCATCTCTTTTACTCTCTTGCTTGCGTTATCAAGTCTTCGACGTGTTAATGGAAACACAGAGTTGAGAGCTCTAATGGAACTAAAGTCCGGATTAGACCCAACCAACGGGTTCTTGAAGTCGTGGACTAGTGATGGTGACCCTTGCAGCGGCTTATTCGAGGGCATTGCCTGCAATGAACACCGCAAAGTGACCAATATTACTCTTCAAGGGAAGGGTTTGTCTGGGATATTATCACCTGCGGTGGCAGAGCTTAAATGCTTGTCTGGCATATACTTGCATTACAATTTATTGACTGGAGAGATTCCTAAAGATATTTCCAACTTGACAGAGTTGTCTGAACTTTATCTCAACGTGAATAATCTTTCTGGCACAATTCCTCCTGAGATTGGTAGCATGTCCGGTCTCCAAGGTTAGTTTGTGGTCGCTTTTTCATTTTCTATTTGGTGTAATAGTGTAAGTTTTCGTATTTGTGACTAGATTTACTTGGTATTTATTATTTAGATGCTGAGAAAACAGGATAAATGGAGTGAAGCACCATTGTCGTTACTCGTTTTATCAGCATGTGGTTTAATTATCTTCACTTGGTTTTGTAGTGTTAGAGCTAGGCCGTAATCAGCTGACAGGAGGTATACCTACAGAGATGGGGTCTTTGAAGAGGCTTACCGTTCTTTCTTTGCAATATAACAGACTAAATGGTGAAATTCCTGCCAGCTTAGGGAACTTGTTTATGTTGAGAAGGCTAGATTTGAGTTCCAATCACTTTTTTGGTACAATTCCTCCTGTGATAGCTGATATGCCTAAACTGGAATTGTTAGATGTCAGAAACAATTCTCTTTCTGGAGTTATCCCTTCCGGTAAGTCTATTTCTTGTGTTGGATTGACTATGGCTAGTTTTCAAAGAAAGAAGAGGAAACAGAATCTACTTTTTTTCTACACTGTTATTGCTGAAACAAAACTGATTCTGACATTTGTAAAATAAATTCAGCTCTGAAGAAATTAGGTGAAGGATTTCAGTTTGGGAACAACCAAGGTTTATGTGGAGATGGGTATGCTAAATTGAGAGTCTGTACTCCTTTTGATAACGTTAACATTAATCAGGTTGACCCTCTGGGCCAGCTCACGAATCATACTTTTCCAGATCATAATAGTCAGTCTACAATTTTAGACACAAACTGCTATCAAACGCACTGTTCCAAGTCATCAAAACTCCCACAGATCGCCATTGTTGCAGGGGTTATTATAAGCACCATCACAGTGGTAAGTGTAGGATTTCTGATTGTTTTCCGGTATCGTCGTGGGAAACAAAAGATTGGAAACACATCTGATTCTCCTGAAAGCCGACTAAGCACAGACCAGAGTAAAGACTACTGCAGGAGTGGTTCCTCTCCACTAGTGGCTATCGAGTATTCTAATGGCTGGAACCCATTAGGAGATGGGCGAGAAGGTAGCAGACTCCATGATCAGCATCTCTCTAACTTTCGTTTCAGTTTGGAGCAGATTGAGTCTGCCACACAAAGTTTTTCTGAGACAAATTTGTTGGGGAAGAGCAGCTTCTCAATCGTCTATAAAGGAACTTTAATAGATGGTTCACTTGTAGCTATAAGGATAATTAACCTTACCAGTTGCAAGTCTGAGGAAGATGAGTTTTTGAAGGGTTTAAGGCTTCTGACTTCCCTGAGACATGATAATCTTGTTAGGCTCAGAGGATTTTGCTGCTCCAGGGGAAGAGGTGAATGCCTTCTTGTGTACAATTTCGCTTCAAAGGGAAACCTGTCGAAGTACCTTGATTCTGAAGATGGAAGCAATCGAGTTCTTGACTGGCCCACAAGGGTCTCCATAATAAATGGCATAGCTAAAGGTTTGTGTTGTATCATTGTAGTTTGTTCACTTAGTCACTCATTTTCTCCCGTAGTTTTATGGATCAGACCTTTATTGTCACTTCTCTGTATTGATATTGTTAGTTTCTTCCTGATCCTAACTAGGTATCGGATATCTGCACAGTAGGGAAGGCGACAAGCCTGCAATAATTCATCGGAACATATCTGTCGAGAAAATTCTTCTCGACGAACAATTGAACCCTTTAATTGCAGACTCTGGCCTCTCTAAGCTACTGGCAGATGACATTGTCTTCTCAACTCTCAAAGTTAGTGCTGCAATGGGATACTTAGCTCCAGAGTATGTAACAACAGGGCGTTTCACAGAGAAAAGTGACGTATTCGCATTTGGAGTGATCATCCTTCAAATCCTCACTGGTCAACAGATGTTATCCAATTCAATGCGCTTGGCAGCTGCTTCTTGCAAGTACGAGGACTTCATGGATATACATCTAAAAGGGAACTTCTCAGAACCAGAAGCAGTCAAGTTAGCAAAAATAGCTGTCTCTTGCACTCAGGAATGTCCCGAAGAGAGGCCTACTATGGATGTCATTATTCAAGATTTACGTGAAAGTTTTCATGGTTCTTGATGGCTATACTGTTTTCTCTCTGTATTTGTTGATTCTGCAACCAAGAATGGGAGGCTAAAGCAAACTGGGTAACTTGTTCAAGTGAAGACTTGCATTGATTCTGTGAGAGTCACTGTCAAGGAAATGAGCATCCTATTGAATTGAAATGGTTGACAGGTTACCCTTAGGGAGGAAAGTTGCCGCGATTCAATTAATCATTAACAATGATGGTAACGCTGGGCTTTGTGAGAAGCAAATGTCTTGTATAAACCGAAACCCAAACGTTGTTGCACCATGTATTTCTTCTACTGAAAGAATTCGAGATCTTGGAGAGGCAATTGACAAGTATTTGTTAGTGTACCTGCCCACTGACCTAATTACATTTACATGAGGATCACTGGCAATTCTCAACGTAAACTCGCAAGAGGTACATAAAGACCAAAACAGACATGAATATTATTGTAAATAATATGGTACGGAGATCATGATTTAGAAATAGAGAAAAAAAAAAAAGAAGAGATGGCGACAGATATGGATTTCGTTCTGTACCGGCCAGTACTAGCTGGAAGGTAACGTATCGGCCGAAAAACGGTACAAAATCAGTAAATGTCGGTACCGGCTGTAAATACCGGTTGGCACTGGCTTTTACCGATCGGTACCTGCCAAAACCAAAAATTCCGAATGGTACCGTAAGTTTTGGAAATTGCAAGGGCCAAATCGCAATTTTCACCAAATTGCAATTTCCGAAACTTAACCCTCAAATAAACTACCCCCCACCATAGCACGTCGTCGCCGGCTATCGCACCCCCACCGCACCTGCACCGTCCGTCACACCTCAAGCTCAGGCGCACCACCAAGACACCAACCCCTCAGCGACCCGATGTCAACCCGAAGATCCGATTGATTGGGTGTGTGTTTTTCAATTTTTTTAATTTTTCATTGCATTTTGAATCTTTGATTGTGTTGGTCCGTTGGATGATGGATTTGTATTGTGTATGTTCGGTGTTGGATGGTGGATTTTGGGTAAGAAATTTTGCGTGGATGTTGGATTTTTGGGAATGGATATTGAAGTTGAAATGTTGAATGGGTTTTGTGAATTGTTGAACTGAAATTGGATTTGAATTTTAGAAGTGGAATGTATAATTTTTTTGGTTTATGATTTACAGTGATATTGAATTATTGATGAATGAGATTGAGTTAAGGTTGAGTTGAGAATTTGAGATATTCAATTCAATTGTTCATGTATTTTATTTAATGGTAATTTGGTTATGGCCGTAAGGTGAGGTGAGGGTGGTAGTAAGTGAGCCAGTGAGGTGTTAAAGTGTA
>JANIHZ010000209.1:59765603-59779128 GCA_027478365.1 Erythroxylum rufum | reverse complement strand
TAAAAATTTAAAATTTTGCCCCCATTAATTTAATTGGTGACAAAAAATAATAAAAAATTATAGATATATTAAGATATCAAATAAAAAATAAAATATGAGCCCATCTATTTTTATTCATAAGGTCATCTAGGGCACTTCTTTTATCCCTATTATCACTAGTGCTAGATGGTTTGTACTGTTTTTGTTCATTTTTACGACCTTATATGTTACGATTTTTCGTCTACAATGAGAAATCTTATCTTGCGTCTTTACTAAAAGTCTAAAAGAATGTAAAAATTAAAACTGTACCAACTCTATTACAACTTACAAGAACCTATCTCTAAATTATACGTACTACACATTCTTCCAAAAAAAAGAAGTGGAAATTTACCTATCAACACTAGAATGAGGTGAGGCCTGTGGGGAAATCCTTTCCACAATTGTGTTCAATATAAATTATTGTTTTTTGCTTTGAGTGTGGTAGTCCTTGTGGAGTTAGGGGAAGAAAAGCCAAAAAGACAAAAGGTAATGTGATGAAGAAGTCAAAAGGGTAAAAAAACTGAATAAAAAAAGGTCAATTAAACATGTAATTTTTATCTCCCTATTTGTAGACTTTCGTTAAAAAAATCATGGGTTCAAATAATAGTAATCTTAATAAAAATAGATGGACTCAGATTTATTTTTTATTTGATATCTTAATATAACAATAATAATAATAATAATAATTTTGTTACCATTAATTTAATTAGGGCAAAATTTTAATTTTTTATGAAATTAAAATTTAAAATAATAATTTTAAATTAAAATTTTTTAGATGTCAGTGGGGACAAGTGAGCTCTGTCCTTATGCTCAGGTCTGCACCCGACCTGACATTGCATATGCTGTTGGAATGTTACGAAGATATCAGAGTAATCCAGGTATTGACCACCAGAAAGCTGCAAAGAAGATTATGAGATATCTTCAGGGTACAAATGACTGCATGCTTATGTACAGATGAACTAAGAACTTAGAAGTAGTTGGATACTCCGATTCAGACTTAGCTGGCTGCATTGATTCAAGGAAATCAACGTCTGGTTATATTTTCATGCTAGCTGGTGGAGCTTTATCTTGGAGAAGCGCCAAGTAGACCCTGATTGCTACTTCCACTATAGAGGCTAAGTTTATATCATGTTTTGAGGCCACCTGACATGGTGTATGGTTAAAGAGTTTCATATCTGAGCTTAGAGTTGTTGATTCAATTTCTAAACTATTAAGGTTGTATTGCGACAACTCTGCTACAGTCTTTATGACTAAAAATAACAAGAGTGGAAGTCGAAGTAAGCATATCAACATTAAGTATTTAGCCATAAGAGAACGTGTTAAGAAAAGGAAAGTTGTCATAGAGCACATTAGCATTTATTTGATGATCGCGGATCCTTTAACTAAAGGCATGCCTCCTAAGCAGTTTAAGGATAACGTAGTACTAATGGGACTTGGTTCCATAATGTGATTTTTGTTATACATTTGTTGATTCAATGAAACTCTTATTTAATTTGATATTTTCTCATATGTTTTGTGCACACATATATTTGATTGGTTTTGAGAAATGTCATTTAATTTAGATCTAGAATAAACATATGGTTTATTCATTAAGTTTAAGGGCTAGTAATGGGAAATTTTATATATGTAATATATGGAAGATAATACTCACTATAAGAAGACCTATCATCATGATTCATATATTTGATTTCTTGTTATGTTTGGTGTTGGGTTAAATCGACCAAGTAAGAGAATGTAAAATTTTTGAAAATTACCTAACCTTCTTACTGTTCATGTTGTGGTCCATTTAATACATTAATCCTTAACACACGCACTCGTTAATGCCCATGCTCTACCGGTTACCTCCTCTGTGATGGGCAGAGGTGTTGAGAACCGTTTATAAATCAATCGTGCTAAAGGGAGAGGCTAGAAGATTCAAACTCAGAGAGGTTGCAGGATCACGATAGAGCAATGGCTGGAGGTACTTTGCTTCCGTTGCTATATACGTGTAAATGATTAACATGCATGTATAAGCCCGATGATATGAAGGTGTCTGCTCTGCTTTCTCAGGTTCAGAAGCACCTCCTAGAGGCCGTGGAGAGAGCTAGTTCCGCCTGAGACGAGTCTAATCCTAAAAATCACACTCTCTTACATTGTTATCTGTGACCAACTTAAAGAGTCCTGATATAAGTGTCTATCCAAATACAGAAGTCCTAATCTAACACGGAAGTAATTTATGAAATCCCAACGCCACATAAAGTAAACTAGCGTGCGTCTATATACTCCCGATAGTCTCCATAGTCTGAAGTCTCCTCCACTCATTATATTCCTCCTCTTCTCTGTTTGTCTATCCACGAACATACGCTTCTCAGATCGTTGCTTTCTTTACTTGCTTTGTATTTCCTGGTGCGTGATATTCGATTATTCTTTACTTTTTCTGCATTGCAATGAATTTGATGATATGCGGTTTACTCGTAAAGATTTGTTTTTGTTTATTGCTCTTGCTCTTTCTTCTTTAGGTTCGACGTTGCGTTCCTTGTGTTTATAGTCTGCTTAGTACTATCTGCTCTGTTTTTATGTTTACGAAACTCTTTTGCTTTGCGTTTAGTGATTCAAATTTTGTGACGGCTTCGCTTGATTAAGATTTATGTTTCTTATTCATACAACTTTTCTAACTCTGACTTGATAATGTCGAGTGCGTTTTTGGTTCTGAATAAGCTGCTCTTTTTGTTTTGACAGAAGCTGACTTGAGACAATGGTGCCCGAGCCTACTGAGTTGGATAAAAATTGGAATTACGTGCAGGAGGGTATTGACAAGCTGACGAGGATTTTAGATGGAAAACCAGAGCAATTTACTACAGAACATTATATAATGCTTTACACGTACTTTTTCTTTAACTTTATTTAAAGTTGTTTTATGGAAGAATATATATATATATATATATACACACGTTTGCCGTATGATACATTAATAATTTGTTCACATTCTGCAGAACTGTTTACAACTTGTGCACCCATAGGTCCTTTAAGGACTATTCCATGAGGCTTTATAACAAGTTCAAGGAGTCGTTTGAAGTTTATATTGATTCTACGGTGAGAATCTTCTATAATTAATCTTGTTTCTGTTGCTACTTTTTACTCCTCTATGTGCTATCTTTATGTTGAATTCTTCTTTTCTTCTCTTGCTCTTTATCAGGTACTGTCCTCTTTAATAGACAAACAAGAAGAGTTCATGCTGCGGGAGTTGGAGAAGAGATGGAACAACCATAAGATTATGGTTAGGTGGATGTCACGCTTCTTCAATTATCTTGATCGATACTTTGTCGCCAAGAACTCATTACCTTCGCTCAATGATGCTGGGCTGACATGCTTCCGTGATCTGGTTTGTTTAGTCCTCCTTTTCCACGCTGGAGTGAATAGAACATAAACTGCTGTTGCTTATCTTAATCTGTGCCGTATATTTTGTAGTTCTTTTAATGACCATTTCCACTTCAATGTGAATCAGGTTTACAGACAAGTGTGTGGAAAAGCCAGGGATGCTGTACTTCTGCTGGTAAGTTGGTCAAATTAGCTGGTTGCATGTTAAAACCAATGTGATTTTTAGTTTGATTTTCTCGTGGAAATTGAGCTTCCTTGCAATGTGAATCAGATTAATAAAGAACGTGAAGGAGAGCAAATTGATAGAGCATTACTGAAGAATGTTTTAGGTATCTTTGTTGACATGGGAATTGGAGAAATGGATTTCTATATTGAAGATTTTGAAAGACGAATGATCGACGATACTGGTGCTTATTATTCTCGTAAGGCATCAAAATGGATTCTGAATGATTCTTGTCCACGATACATGATAAAGGCAAGTACTTTGTGGGGTTTTTCTTTCTCTTTGTATTTTTGGCAGTTAATGTTTGTGAGAATGAAACTCAGTTCAATTGCAGGCAGAGGAATGCTTGAGGAAGGAATCTGATAGAGTTTTGCACTACTTGCACAAAGACACCGAGTCAAAGTTGATAGAGGTTAGTGATTGGCAGTATTCAGAACAGTTGTTTCTTTTTAATTTCTTATAATGTAGGCTTACAACTATAGTCTATACAACTAATAAGTTTACAGTTATTTTGATATTCTAATATTAATAAGGTTGTTAACACTAATTATGTTATCCTCCATCTAGAAAGTGCAACATGAGTTATTGGTAGTGTATGCAAACCAATTGATTGAGATGGAGCATTCAGGATGCCAAGCATTGCTGAGAGATGAAAAGGTATCCAATGATTTATTGTTGCTTCAGCTTTTTCCAGTGTTATCCCCGGCCATTCTGCATATTTATTAGTTTGAATCATTTTAGGTCGAAGATCTTTCAAGGATTTATAGGCTCTTCCATAGCATACCTCAAGGCTTGGAACCTGTTGCTACTGCATTTAAGCAGGTTGCTTTTCCTTTATCAATTTATTTACTAAGGACCGTATCTTTTACCTTCTCTGTGCTCCTGACGGCTTTTCTCCCTTTTACAGTACATCACTGCTGAAGGAAAACTCTTGGTCCAGCAGGCTGAAGATGCTGCAAGTAACCAGGTACTTTTTTTAATTATTTTTCTCTTCATTTGATAGTTGGTCAATTGTGCATCATTACTTTATGGCTGTTTCGATGTGGTGCATTTCTAATGATTCCAGTTAAACTTGCTCCTGTGATTTGAATCGTTAACCACCAAGTTTATGATCATAAGCCTTCTAATTGTTTGGTCTATACTTAGCACACAAGTAATCTTGTCGCGCAATTGTTGCATTCGAAATTAATGTTAGTTGATTTCTTTGTAATGATGGGGTCTTGCCATGAAAGTATTTGTTCTAAATCCAATCAGCATATGTTTGGTGTCATCTATGTGTTCTAATTTAATATTTTGTTCCCGAATGATGACACTTGTTTTCTCTTCAGACTGCAAATGGTGGCGCACAAGAGCAGGTGAATTTCTCATCTTGCAGCCCATCATATTAGAAAAGAATAGGAAAGGCCAATAGTTGACTCTTAAGGGTGTGCTTTTCAGGTCCTTATCCGAAAGATTATGGAACTGCATGACAAATATGAGGCTTATGTGAATGATTGCTTCCAAAACCACACGCTATTTCACAAGGTTTGGTGTGAAGATACTTTTTGTTTTCTCATTTTTGGCATTGATGTGTTTCTTTTTATCTAAGAGTTATAATTTTCTTCTCCTTGTCTCTCTAACTATCCTTTTGGTATTTTTTTTTTAAACAGGGCATGAAAGAGGCATTTGAGGTATTCTGCAATAAAAAAGTCGCTGGCTGTTCAGGTGCAGAAATTCTTGCAACATTCTGTGATAACACTCTCAAGAAGGGTGGAAGCGAGAAACTAAGTGATGAAGCTATAGAAGAAACTCTGGAAAAGGTGGGTTTACAAGTTTATAGATTCTTCCCCAACTAATAGTTAGCTTTGTCAAGTCCTGTTCTCATTTTGACAAAGTGTAATCTGTGTGGTTATGTTCTGCAGATAGTTAAGCTGCTTGCATATATTAGTGATAAGGACCTTTTTGCCGAATTCTACAGGTAAAACTGATTTTCAGTTGATGTTGTATCACAACATTATTCATGTAATGATTTATTCATTCACTGATGTTTCTACAATCATGACAGGAAAAAACTTGCCCGACGTCTTATCTTTGAGAGGAGTGCTGGCGAGGATTACGAAAGGATTTTCTTAACCAAACTGAAACAGCTATTCGGTGGGCACTTCACCTCAAAGATGGAGGGGATGGTGAGTTGACCTAGTTCCGAATCTGAGTTTATTATCCCACTTATCTCTGTAGTTATCTGAAGCATGGCTATTTACGGCTATTCCAGGTCACAGATATAACGCTGGCAAAAGATAACCAAAACTCCTTTGAGGAATATCTTGGAAGCAATCCACAAATAAAATGTGGATTTGACATGACAGTCAATGTCCTGACAACTGGATTTTGGCCAACTTATAAGTCATCTGATCTTATTCTTCCTCTTGAAATGGTATGTAATTTTTCTTAGTCATGTGTTGATTTACATTTATTTGCATATGAAATTTCTAATCAAGAAAGTTTCAAGTCTCATCTCCTCCTTTTACTTTCAGGCTAGAGGTGTTGAACTTTTCAAGTCTTTCTATAACAGAAAAGCTAATAGCAGAAAACTCACATGGATATTTTCCTTGGGAACGTGCCATCTTAATGGCAGGTTTGAGCAAAAGACTATCGAATTGGTTGTGTCGACTTATCAGGTATGGCTATAAGGAGCTAGTGAACAGAGTACTACATATTAATTTTTTTTTATAGAGGATACGTTTTCTGATTTGCGATTTTTGTGTTAACAGGCAGCAATTTTGATGCTCTTCAATGAAGCGGATAGGCTCAACTATTCCGATATCATTGCTCAGACAAACTTGACGGATGACGACTTGGTTAGATTGCTTCAGTCTCTATCATGTGCTAAATACAAGATCCTCAACAAGGAACCAAACACGAAGACGGTTTCTCGGACAGAGAATTTTGAATTCAATCATAAGTTTACTGACAGAGTGAGGAGGATCAAGGTTTGAATTTCTCACTCTGGGGGAGTATTTAGCTTCCATCCACTTTCAGTTTTCATAGTTTTCACAATTCATCAAAGATTAAGCTGGATTTCATTTGCAGATTCCACTTCCACCAGTCGATGAAGGCAAGAAGATAATTGAAGATGTTGATAAAGGCAGGCGATTTGCTGTTGATGCAGCAATTGTTCGCATAATGAAGAGTAGAAAAGTGTTGAATCACCAGCAATTGACTGTGGAAACTGTTGAGCAGTTGAGCCACATGTTTAAGGTATGTCTGTTACTCGGCGTCCAAATTGCACCAACAGGAGAATATCAATATGACGTTTTCAACATTTTGCATTTGCAGCCTGACGTTAAAGTTATCAAGAAACGGATTGAAGATCTGATTACACGGGACTACTTAGAAAGAGACAAGGACGATCCCAGTGTGTTTCGATATTTGGCATAAAAGCATACCCGTGATTGTGAAATTGCTGTGATCGGCTCTTTATTTGGATCCTTGCCCTTTTGTTTACCCATATTTTCTGACATAGGATAGGATTCCCTCACACTATGTATATTCCAAAAAGAGAATAGAATTCAAGCACAAATACACAAAATACGTGCCACTTCTTTAGATGACCTGTTAAACCAAATTCAATTAAAGACTTAACGCTGCCCTAACTCACCCAAGTTCAGACTTGCTGGATATTCAAAACCCTGAAGAACTGCCATCATTTTCATGTCATCTTTGGAATATGCAGGGACGAACCAGTAGCTCTTGTCCATCCCAAAAACCTGATTATAGAAAGTTGGAAATAGTAATCATCAACTACAACTGACATTGCATATTGCAGAAATTGTTGCTGCTTAAGACCAATATTCCAACAAAATGTAGCAACCATTATCACTATATGCAAGTACAATGACAAAGATAATGAGTGCTTTAAAGATCAAATAAGATCTAACTTAAATTTGTGCATTGTTAGTTTCAGGTTTAGAAAGTAAAATACGAGGAATATACCAACTGCATAAAGTTTCATTCTTATGGGTCAAGACAGAATTTCAAATAGAATAAAGCTGTTTACAGGGTTTTGCAGATGTATACACCAATAGGAAAATATGTTACGGGAACAGTTCTATTTCTTGATTAAGCTATGAAAGGCAGCACCAATAAAGAGGAAGATTAGGCAGCCAACAGCAAGAATGCAGGCATAAATTAGAAATTTTTAGGATAAATTTAGAATCCATAATGATGAAACTAGTTACCAAGCTTTTACTTACTTCAGGATCTTGATTAAAACCACAAATTTCACAACCTTGTGAACAGAAGCAACATGAATTTTGTAAATGGCAAGGTGAACCGAGAAGTGCAATATTGAGCACTAAACTAAGCTATTTTTTCTACCACACTATGAAGATCACTATAAATGAAGCTAAATACCAATACGTTCAAACACACAATTGTGATTCAAGACCAAGGTTAACCTGCTCAAAATTTTTCCGTCGGCCAAGGTCATAGCACCATTTTGCATTGGTTCTCTTTACATATGCCTGAAAGGCATAAATTGAGTATGAAAAACATGAAATAAACCAGCTGAAAGCTTTTGTTAACTAAGGTTATGAAGGAAAAGATATAAAGCATATTCCATCACCTCAATTGTGGTGGTGTTGGCTAGTACCAATGCTATATGCATAATTAGGAAGCCCATCACACTCAATGCAAATGTTAGGTTGACAACTGAAAACAAGTAAGCAAAAAGAGATGAAAGTGTGCTACAGATATCCAAACGAAAATAAAATGATGATTTTTTGTTAAACGTACCAAAAGTGATAAAAGTTGCTACAAGGGTTCCTGGTGTTCCACTTACTTCCCCATCTGTAAAGAACGCTATGAACAGTGGCAACAATGACAAGGTAACAAGAGTTGTCTCAAGAAATGTGTAAAACTGCATAAAAGTGACAAAATTCTGACTAAGTATTCTGTTCCCAGAAATTTTCAATTGAGTTTAATAAATAAAGAAAGATTTCTTCTGCATAGAAACTCTTAACACCTAGAATTAGGAGCAGCCTATTGATGTAACATACAAGGAAAACAGCTTGTAACCAACAATGGAAGGGGAAAACTGCCTAGCTTAGATAGTACTTCAACAATGTTATCTTTGCTCGTCTTCTTGCGCATTTCAGTTTCATTGTAAGAAACACTCAAAAAAATAATGTATTGAACCTACTAAAATTGAACTATGGACGAAAAATATTTCCTTTGTTGACTATGTATTCATTCAACCCAACAAACAAAAACCCAATTGAAATTATGCAATTCTGATTACAAAAGTAAACAAAACAAAACAGCAGAAAAATAAGAAAGAGAAAGAATAGAGTATACTATTCCTTAGGGATAAATATAGGCGAAACATAGGCTTTTTGGACAAATGAAGACTGGAAATTTCTTGATATGCACACAAATATATGGATGAGGAAAAAGAACTTCAACAAACAACAAAAATTATTGAGTTGCCACAAGTAAAGAGTATAGTTATAATGACCCGAAATCATATCTTGTAAATTCATTTTGTTAAACCGACTTCTATCCAAAATATCTTAAGTACACATCGATACACAAACATACTAATGCCCAAACTTAATTATCAATTGCAAATTAAGCAAAAAACCAAGTAAAGACATTTTTCAATAACAGTTAACTTACCAAGAAAAGAAGAAAATATTTGTAGTTCAATGCCCCAACACAGTTAACAACCCACACACAATGGTGGTCCATTTTCAGTATACACCGTCCACCTAAAAGAAATCAATAAAGTAAGCTGACTTTAAGCAGATGATATACAAAATCATCATCCTAAAAGACAAGTCAATCTCAAGAACTCACAAACAGAACAATGATGGCAACGGGGTGGTTTAAACTGTTTGCACTTTCTACAAAATCTCCTTTGCTGATTGGCTGGCTCACCAAGTATAGCCGATTGCTTCAAACCTACAATTGCACCAATATATTCTGATGCCATCAATGGATCTGCACTACCACTCTCCTCATCTACTGAAGGTCGCCAATTTGGTGGGACACCACCTGGATCCGTTAAAACAGTTGCAAAGTAGCTCCATAATAGCATGGCCAACTACAGTACCAAATCCATTCTTGAAAATTAGCATGGATGGGAAAAGTTCTTTCTGTGGTTATCAGCAAGGTTATTTTATAAAGTACACTGTTCTCGATAGTATCTTGTCCTACATTATCTATTTGCTTACAGGATGGGTAGCATGCCACCTTGTGCATGGACAGAATCCAGTAAATACGTACTTGAGACTTCCACGTGGTTTTTTATTATCCATGTAGGAAAAATCAATAATGTCGAATCAAGATCAACTAGGCCAGAAATAAAGCATTGGGTTGAACGTTCTCTGGAGTCAAGGTAATAGCTATAAATAGCCATCGACTCCTAGGAAAGGGTTAGAAGAAGCTATACGCTTATTACCTTCCTAAATAACTCCTTGTGCTAGACATAAAGAAATACAGAAAGGCATACTTTTAAAGTCCCATTACTCATGAATGTTACAAGATCCATACCTTAGAAAGTACATGATAAACCTAATCATTGAAGTTCATAAAGGAAAATGAAAAATATATTGCCAATTCTAAGTTCTGGAATACTAACTCAACCAAATCAAGCAACTCCAACTTCAAATCTTTGACTGGTTGGTAATATAGTAATTTTCCATTGTATCCAATCTTGCCAAGCACATGTTTACACAACCAAGGATTTGGATTCCATAAACTGATACAACGACATTTCTAACAGAGGAGAAATAAGCACAAAAGGAAAATTTTCCAAACGTATGTGGTATTTACTAGAAATTTTCATATGATATTATATGCAATGCAACCTCAAACATGAAGTCCAACTTTAAGTTACAAGAAAGAGTGCACCTTATCTACGTTCAAATTTTTCCTGTGCTTATCATTAAAAGGTGTACTCTGAAACAGAATAGGAACCGTATCCTTATGTAAAAGTTCTGCAAGCTTATAAAGAAATGCATTTTACGAGTATCAGACAGGTTAGTTGACTATTTATACTGGATAAACGTCACATGAACTTAATATCTTGTAGCAGAGTAAATATGACAACATATAAAGGAAAACAACGTAAGTGACTCAGAATGATTTGCAACAAGGAATGGCAATTCGCCAACCGTTTGACAGGATGCAGGTAAACTGTGTTCATGAAAAAGCAACTGCAGCGGTGCAAGAACTTGCGAACCAACGTCCCTAAAACACTAAAAATTTCATACCAACACACTACTATTAATTTCACGCCAAAAAAAAAATAATAAATAAGGTACAACTTTCGTTGCCCAACTAACTTCTTTATTCCACTTTAATGAAAGCAGCCACAGAAACATAAGGATCAGACATAATAACCAAGATGACAGATTAACATCAATCTACAAATGAAATGGACGTTGATGGTATTTGAAACCTACCAAATAATGGAACGAAAGCAAGACAAGAAAAGCAATTAGCGAGTCACGGCCACCAGTAAATAGAGTTGGACCATATTTGGCGATAACAACAGCATAGTATGTGACCCCGACGATGCCAAGGACCAAAACCATCATAAGAGAACCAAGGGCTCGCAGCGCTGTGCAGAACTTGAAGACGTTCCAAGCCATAACTTTAAATTGGCCGTCTGCTTCCCTCCCCAATCGATTCCTTCTCCAAGGTTTGTGTGCGAAAAGAAGCGAACTTTCTTAAAGGAATCCTGGAACTAGGAAATGGGTTGCCCTTGGATTCTGCAATCCTTAGAATTTCAGACCAAAGCATGATCGCAATGTTTACTGGCATTAAAAAAGAGCGTAAAAAGAAAAGAAAAATACAAAGGAAAGATATGTGCGGTTCATGAGGCCCAAACTCAATGCTCAACATAAGACGAATTGGGAATTCAGTTGACTCATTGCGCATCCTTGTTTCTCAGTTGGGCTTTCTATTAGGCACCGTCATTACCACAACCTTTGACAAGCCAAAGCCCTGCATTCAAGAAGACGCTCTTTAGATTTTGATATTGTTTCTTAGTAGAGTTATTTATTAAGGCAATTACAATAATCTACTAGAATATTTACACCTGTGCCCAGGTGAAAACAAAAATTACTATATATTTTTCTTTAAGATAATTGTAATAAATACTAATAGAATATACTTATATTATCATTAAAATTCTACCCTGATCGAATCACGGGGACAGTAAAAAATAATTTTTTTTACAAATTCCGACCAGATCCGATAATTAAATGAGTTTGAATAAAACACAAATTGATTTAAAAATCGTACATTGTTTGTTTTTCTGTTGAAATTTTTTTAAAACTTTTTCAATTGATCGTCTGCAAGGATATAAACTAACAATCATTAACCAGCCTAGAAAAAAACAATTGGTAGAAGTAAGTACAAATTAAATAAGGTTTATTTAATATTTAAGGACTTATTTCTATTTGTTTAACTATCATACCTTTCTTATATCATATTCAATAGATGTGCAACTTATCATATATATATTAATTAGGTTGCAGATGATAACATTTTATTTTTTTAATAAGATATATTTTGTAATTAGTGAAAATTAGGAATTTAAAATTAATAAATAAGAATAAGAATAGTTTTTAAAACGTATAAATAAAATAAGAATGGTTAAATCACGGAATAAATTTATTGCATTTAACAAACCTTAATTCAAAGTGTACAACCTAGATGGGTTTTGTTTAAAAAGGGTTGAAAGATAAGATAACAGTACATTATCATAAAAGTAAAATATCAAACTCATCGAAGCCAACAGAACTAGTTTTGTTTTTATCGTAACAACACCTAAGGACCAAAAGTCAGCTCTTATGGCATTAGCTCACATACGCTTGGTTCGTTTGCTCATAATTTTGTCTGTATATAGATGGATTACTATTTTCTTCTTGGAGGCAAGGTGGACAAGTGTTAGTCCCTTAATCACATGCTGGCATTTCATAATTATAAAGACCAGGATCATCTAATAAGACAAGGTAAGTTGAATTCAACGATCAAAAGGAAAAGCTGAATCTTGCTTAAACGAATTTAAGTGAGGATACGGCGAAAAGTAGCAGGCACGACTTACAGAATAAGTTTATAGTGCTCGGAAGAGGTACAACAGTTATGGGGTAAGTCCATGTGAACTTGGAGAGAGAGGGCGAGACTTTGCATGTGAACAACATAAATGAGACAAATGTGAGGTTTATCTTCAAGTGGTCCCATCAGGGTGTGACCCGTCTCTACAAGTCTTTTTAGACTTAGACCTGGTTGGTAGGCATTGAATGCACATCGATGAAAAGTTCTATCAGTGAAGTAAATGCGTTTTTACGGTTGGAGACTCGAGATGTGACATCTTCTCATTAATTACCTGATGTTGGCTTTTCTTTTCGCTCAGTCGCATTCTCCTCTTCCCGTCACGACTTCAAACCTGAGTTTAATCTCCTTGGACCCAAAAAGGTTGAGCTTCAATCCCAACGGCTCCCAATCGCAGACCCAATTATTGCTAAAGGATTAAATCACGGTTTGATCCCAGCCAACCTTTTAGAAAACCTGAGTTTAATCTCCTTACATGACGCAACGCAGCAAAGTTTACAACCCTTCATTTTCATTTCAAAAGAGAAAGGAACTAATAGTCTAATAACCTTTTCGAACTACATGTTTTAAGGTGTGCTTATTTGGTAAGTATGAGAAAAAAAAATGGGTATAAAATAAAAAAAAATTGGTAAGAAATTATGATTATTAAACTTCTACTTTTATTCTTGACTTTAGGGCATTATTTTATTCCTCTCCATTATGAGAGGAATGAATGGAGAGGAATGGAGTTATTCCTGACTTTGTTTAATTCTTAATGTTTAAAATTTTTTAGTTTAGTAAGGTTTGGTATTCTTTAACTAATATTATAATTAATTAATTAATTAC
>JANIHZ010000209.1:59717707-59738508 GCA_027478365.1 Erythroxylum rufum | reverse complement strand
TAATATCGATTAAATATTATAAACTTTAAAATTCTAGTCTTTAAGATTTAAACATTAATAATAAATCTTCAATTCAAATAGAAAATAAAACAACAATAAATTCTCTCTCCCATACATAAAAGGGCTATACTGTAAATTCACAAGCGCCTCCGGTCCAATACTTTTCTGGAGACGAAACGCGAAATCGCGGTTGCCGGTTCAACGAGGCCGGTTAGTCAAAAACATGCTTCCAGGTAGGCGTCAAGCCCCCATTGTTGTAAAATTATATAAATAGACGCATATCTTTAAAAACTACAATTAAACAAATCTTAACTAAAAGATTTTCATTCCCATTCATCCTTTTCTCTCTCTCTATCCCGGTTCGCTGTTTTCATTTAACCTCTTGATCTGTACATTTACTCTTCTGTTTCGCTCGTTTTACCGATTTGTTCTTTATCTGGTTGAGCCTCTCTCTGATTGTCGTTTCCGGATCGGGGAGGAATCGACGCTGAACAGCGAGGTCTAAGGGAGAGAGATAATCGGAGCCTTCGCGTGATCGGCCGGGAAATGTCGCTCTCCGATTCTGACTCGTCTTCTTCCTGTGGCGCCGAATACAGGAATTTCCGACAACTCACTCGTGAACGTGAGTTTATTCGTTTACTTTAAGTTATTTGTGATCTTGTATTGCTTATTTCGTTTCTTTTCAGTCGACCTTCTAGAGTTGGTGAAGTTAGTTTTCCTGTTTGGTTGATTTTGAGTAATTAGTGTTAAATTAAGCTTTTTAATATACTTTGGGATTTGTTGATTTGTAGCACAGCTCTAGTTATTGCAATGTGTTAATTGCGATGGAACTTACCAACTTGGTGATTTGCAGTTAGGTTAAGTAAACACTATTCATATCTTTGAAACTGAATTTTGATATAGTTTTTTCAGTATTCCTGCAGAGTTTACAATTACAATTGTAGTGGTTGGCTTGATAAGGAATTTAGTGCTTACTTGTGCAATTTGGATAAAAATGACTTGAGCTTGAAATATAGATTAGTACAACTCCATCCTTGTAATAAGGTTGGTCGCACAGCATGTAGGATATAATATTTAAGAAAATATAATTTGCCTTTTCTTTTTGAATTTAATGTTATTGCTTTCTTCTCGAGGTAATGGGGAGACCACGACAATCAGTGTGGTCAAATAGTAGCCATTGGTGAACTTGTGAATTTTCAGTACATTCATGATGCGACTTGAATATACTTAGGTGTTTACTGGATGTACATCCAGAAGAAATTGTTCCTAAACTTTCTCTTTTTTTGTTCATCTAAATAAGATCATCAGCTGTTATTCTCCAGCGTATGATAAAGTGTCCTGGATTCAAGAATACTAACTTTTCAAGTTGATTGCTATATCTTCATGTTTCAATCCCATTGGGTGTCTTGACATTAATGAGTTTCTAATTAGTTTCTCGGCTATTGATGTGATTTTGTTTTCTTGCCTGTCCAGGATTATTGCATGAAATGCTTCGTTCAGCCAAAAGAGGAGACTCAAAATCAACGTGGAAGGTAAATTATCTTTCAACCATTTCAACTTTGCGGTTCTTATTTGATCTAAAACTTTTTAAAGAAATAACTTCTAATGAAAAAACTGGACATGTTCTGCTTTTGTTGAGAAGTAGGTTATGGAACTCTTTTATATATATATACATCCAATAAATGACATAGCTTGAGACAGATCTCTGGTTCTTCTCTTCTAAATTGCAAAATAAGGGATTAAAGTGAATATGGCTTCTCTTCATGGTGAATATATTGAGATTTAATGAATTTAAAAAGCTCTGTACCTGTTAAAGACATGCTCAATCATCTCATCTATCATGCTTTGATATGGAAAAGATCTTTCAGAGAAGTATTAGGTCTTTTGGTTCTTTTCTTGTAACTTATTTTGTTTGAATACATTTTGGTCCCATCCACATATACCTCTCCCTGCCTGACTACCTAGGCATTTGACTATTCTGCCTTTATTTACATATGTTATCCTGCTGTTTCTAATAAGAGGCTGTGAAACTTTTGTATGTTAATCAATATATTTCTGCTTTTCCCATATTATATCCTCTGTTATAGCATCATATCAATGTCGAGTATCACTATGTTATAATTTTGGGTGCATATGGCTCATGAAAGTTTTTCCTGATCTTGTTATGTGTAGGTTCTCATAATGGACAAACTTACTGTAAAGATCATGTCTTACTCTTGCAAGATGGCTGATATCACTCAGGAAGGAGTTTCATGTAAGAATGGAAAGGGTGAATTCTAGATATTAGGGAAAACTTTCTTGGTCCTTACATAATTTGTCCAAACGTATACTCTCTAGGGCTATATTAGAGAATAACAATCACTTGTTATAGTTGCATAATTTTAATCGTAGAACTTATTATTTTATTCTCTTTTGTTCCTGAGATATTTGTGCGCTGAAGCTTTCTTCTTTTTTTTGCATAACACTGCTAATGAAAAATTGACAGGCCTGGTTCCAATTTATTCCACCTCCACCAACCCAAAAAAGGAACAATAACTAAGCACATTGCATGTACCAGCATTTTGTTACTACCGCCTAAACAAATATAACCATGTATTGTAGAAACAAGGTAATACAAATCTGCGCAGGATACTGACTCTTGGCATGAAAGACGAACATATGGAGGCATCCTGATCCAGTTCCATTCCTGCTCAGCTTTAGAAAGCAATTGATTCAGGCTTGAACCATGCAACCATGCCATTTTCGCATACTTGACATTGTTTCTTTCTTCACTTTGTGAAGTAACACTCGTTCATTCAATTCTTCCTTTAGATACCTCCCTTAATTCTGGAGCATAAAAGAACCCATCTAACAACCTGCCTATGAGCTTGAAATAACCAATCTCAAGACTTTCACATTAATATGATATGCTGCAGTCCAAGGCTGAAAGATGCTACTGTTAAGTTCGTTACATTCAATGATAGGGCAATTGGTCAACTTATAATACAACCAGGGTTATTTTGTTTTGGTTTGGTAGCACAAAATTAATGTACATCATCCACATTCCTAGAAGTTCTAAAACTTTTATCATGTTTTCCTGCAGTGGTTGAAGACATATACAGACGAAGGCAGCCATTGCCCTCCATGGATGTTATATACTTTATCCAACCGACCAAGGAGAAGTAATATTCCTGTTCTTTAGGTTACCACCCATATTGATTGTCATGGTGCTTCCTTGAGTTGTCAAATTGGGTCTTTTCCTGTCATTTAAGTTCTTGATTCCCTCTTTTGAGTTATTTAAGTGCTTTTTTTTAGCTTTTTTCCTATGTAAAAATTTAAATGAAAAAATTCACATCGATTTATGTATTATAATGTGTTAATCAACAAAAAAAGCATAAAAGTGTAAAATCTGATAACTACAGATTTTGGGTGCCTGAATTGGATTTACATGTGTTCTTAACAGAAAGCTAACTAAGTTAAACTAATAAAGGGCTTTAGGTATAATGGAAGGTATTCAATAATATCTTCAAATAAATTTGAGTTTGATAAGCTTGATACCTGAACTTTTTTCAGACCTGCCTTTTTAACTGAGCTTTTGAGTCGTATGGTAGGATTACATACCATATTAAAATAGTTGTCTGGCTTTCTATTGAATATTTGTTAGTCTTCTCTCCTTTCCCTTTTTTCTTTCTTCTTCTGCTTTGTTTTTGCTTTTTTAATGTTTAGATTTGCCCTCACTATTCATACACACAAGCAGCTATGCACCTGTTAATTTATATAGTTGTCTGGATTTATAGTTGTTTTCTAATGATTATCCTATTCTGTAGTGTCATCATGTTCTTATCGGACATGTCTGGGAAGTCACCGTTATACAAAAAGTATGTGCAGAATTTTATTAATGATCTTAAGTTTTGGTTTAACTTCTTAAAGTCCTATATGCACATATTTTCCAATTGATTCTCTTTTCTGGCTGTGAAGGGCATATGTTTTCTTCAGTTCACCCATTTCAAAAGAGTTGGTTACTCATATTAAGAGAGATGCAAGTGTGTTACCACGCATAGGTGCATTGAGAGAGGTACGGCACTCATTTGTTATCAAATTATCATGTAGATAAAAGGTGGTGAAACAATTTTTTGCCAGGTAGTTTAGACCTTTCCTCATATAAAGGAAAATTATTGGTGGATAATGATTTTTTCCCCCCCTTGTTTGGCTGGTTATGCAGATGAACTTGGAGTATTTTGCCATAGACAGCCAGGTATGTGACTCTAATATAGAATTGGTCCAACATCTTATCCATGCCATGGGCAATCGCCATTATTCTAATTATCTATGCATTTTGTTCGCATAGTTTTGGTTCACTTTTCCACTGTAAGCTATTTATGATTTTTCATCGTTCTTGCAAGATGGCTGCTTAATATGTGTTTGAGCGGCATTTTAGGACACCTGATAATTGATAATATGGTGCAGGATAATATCTCTTATGCTATCCTTAATCTTTAATCTTTTAATAGAGTAGGCAGTTTTAGCCAGTCGGATGCTCTCCTTTGATCAAAACCGGTGGTCTGTTCTGTTTATGTGCAGCTTTGGTATGGTGTTTTTGTTTGTTTATAAATATGTTCTGGCTTTTGTGGCCTTTTGTTTTCTTGCCCTCTATTGCTGATTTCACATTTACTAGGGCAGTTTCACTTTCGTTCTCACACTTTCAGACTATGCTTTTAGATTTAACATAAAATGAATCCATTAAAAAAACGTGCTGAGTATTTTTTTTCAGACCATATTTTAGTATTTCTTGTAACACTTTTGATATTTTGATTATTGGTTAATTTGACTTGGTTATCCTGTTGAGAATAGGAGAGAAGGAAGACTGCCCTAAAGTAATGTTTTGTTTCCAAGAAAAAAAAAGGTTCATTATAGAGCCATTGTTTGTGGTTTCTGATGGGGTAACAGATACTCAAATATAACCATGTTTGGCCTGCAGAATATCCTGTGTAGAGTGCTAGAAGAAACAGGATGAAAGGATAGATGAAATACTCCTAGGAATTTTTCACCAGTGTCTTCAGACAGCAGTTACTAGCTTTCTAAATATTGAATATGGACTTGAGGTCTTTGGATGATTTAATCCTCCTTTCCCTGTTAGACGTGAACATAAGCTTTCCACCATTTTTTAATCAGACCATGGGGAACATATTTCATGAAAGTCCTGTTTATCTATCAGCTATATTTTTATTGCCTTATGATGGTATGGGGTTTTGTTATGCCAATTTCTTCATACAGGGTTTTATAACCGATAATGAGAGGGCTTTAGAGGAACTTTTTGCTGATGACGAGGAATGTCGAAATGGTGATGCATGCTTGAATGTGATAGCCAGTCGTCTTGCTACAGTTTTTGCATCATTAAGGGTAATGATCTTTAATAGTGCTTTGCATTATTGTGATATTATTTAAGAGAGATTTATATTTCAAACATTGTTTTTCTTCTAACAATTCCAGGAATTTCCTTATGTCCGCTATCGTGCTGCCAAGTCTCTTGACGTAACCACCATGACAACTGTCCGTGATCTGATACCCACAAAACTTGCTGCTAGAGTTTGGGACCGTCTAATGCAGTACAAACAGAAGATTGAACAGTTTCCTCAAACAGAAACATGTGATTTGCTTATTCTTGACAGATCTGTTGATCAGGTATCTTCATTTTTAGAAACTATGTGATGATTGAATAGCATTTATCTTCATTATTGACATATTGTTCCATTCAATTTTTCATATTTAGATTGCTCCTATCATACATGAGTGGACGTATGATGCAATTTGTCATGATTTGCTAAATATGGAGGGGAATAAGTATGTTCATGAGGTGAGTAGGCAATTTGTATATCTGTTTCTGCTACTGAATTTGGTGATTTTTGTTGCTATATCTCTTCTGTGAATTGTATATAAAGGACTCGCATTATTTAGGTTCCAAGCAAAGCTGGCGGTCCACCTGAAAAGAAGGAGGTTCTTTTGGAGGAACATGATCCTATCTGGCTTGAGCTTCGTCATGCGCATATAGCAGATGTAAGGATGGGTCCTGGCGCCATTTTATGGCTTGAAACATACTCTAGATGCTTATTGGTCAATGTTTGGTTTGTCAGGCTAGTGAACGGTTGCACGAAAAGATGACAAACTTTGTATCAAAAAATAAAGCTGCGCAAATCCAACAGGGCTCAAGGTTAGTGTAAATTCTTTTACCACTTTCTGTGTAGCTAATCATTTTTTCATTTTGTTTTCTGTTTCCCCAAACTTTGAACTAAGTAGGAAAAGGTCTGTAAAGATTGGATGCGTTTATTTTTACCGTTCCATATCTCTCAAGTCTCTGATAATTACGGCTATTAAAGGCAATTAATAATTTGCCATTTTTTCTTCTTTGTGCTTATGTCTACTCAATCATGATAGCTGATGTTTTATGTGGGATCTCTTTGTTGTAATGTCATATTGTGCATTGGTCCTATGTTTAGATGAAGATTTTTTCTTGACCCAGCTGATGCAGTTACTTGGTACTATAATAGATGATTGATATATAGACTAGGACTACTATTTTGAGTGTCTTTGAATGGAATATCACCTTTTAACTTGTCTGCATACTGGATCATACCTCTTGTCTATTTTAGTAGTTCGGATGCTCGCTGGAAGTTTACATCTTGTCACTTCCACATTTTTTTGTGGCGGTGATATATTTGTCGTAGAACAGTTAGAAGACAAGTGGAGGCATAGATGAAATTTCAAGATTAGAAATGTTGGCATTGAGGACGAATTTGGTTAATGTGACTTGTTTGGGATTTACAATACGTTTACAGCTGGCAAGGATTCTTTTATGGATCCAGAACTAAGGGATGTATATGAGGAAAGGAATAAAAGGACGAGAGCTTCTTGTTACAATGAAGAAAGAATGTATGTCAAGCAAGCAAAATTTCATGGTTGCATAAATTCCAAACTTAAGGCAATCATTTTCTAAAATCTAGCACTGGTGGAACTTGTTTTGTATCTCTTTGTTTGTTTTCGTGCTGAGAATCTGTTTTGCTACATCTAATCATTATTTTTGTTAAGGTGGTAAAGAATAGATGTTCTTGTTTTCCTTTTCTGGTTGGTGTTTGGGATGGAAAAATTTGAAACTAGACATGTTTTATTAGTTGCTGTCTTGATATATTTCTCACCCTTTAGTACACAATTTGTGTAGAGAGGGTGAACTTTCTACAAGGGACTTGCAAAAGATGGTTCAAGCATTGCCGCAATACAGTGAACAAATTGAGAAGCTCTCCCTTCATGTAGAGGTTGGTGTTTTACTTCTTAGCCAAAGTATTGTTTGTTCATGATAATTAAATGTGAAAAAGGTGCTCATTTGTCAATCTGAAGGAAAAGCAAAATGTGAACAACTATTGTTCTACATTGTACAAATTTCAATCTTTTCTCTATTTTCCAACAGTTTAAGAAGAAGGATGGCATGGTTTCTTCTACATTTTTCTTTCCATAAATCTTTTTATGCCCTTGTAGACTTAGAGTTTGTTCAAAGCTGATCCTTAATTGGTGGAGCATTTCAGTTTTCCCTAGAAGATCAAACTTTAACAGTATATTAAATGACATTTTGTTTATACTAGTATATCAATTAAAATTACTCTATTTAAGGTTTCTTCAAGGCAGTGACATTTTAGGTGCAGATTGCAGGAAAAATTAACAGACTTATCCGGGAATTGGGGCTTAAAGATATTGGGCAACTGGAGCAGGATCTAGTTTTTGGAGATGCAGGAACGAAGGATGTAATTAAATTTTTAACTACAAAAGAGGTGAGTAATTGTGTTGAATTTTAAAGGACTAATACAAATTGGTAAGTGAACTGATCAAGAGGTAAGCTTCTTTGCAGGATGCATCGCGTGAAAATAAGCTGCGATTGTTAATGATTCTTGCATCCATTTATCCAGAGAAGTTTGAAGGCGAAAAGGGTCTTAATCTAATGAAGGTTGGCCTCCTAATGTTCTTTAACTGATTGTGTAGTTTGTTGTATTCTTTAACTGATTGTGTAGTTTGTTGTACTTTTGGTGTCAGTTACTAGATATTATATTTGTCTTACCTAAGCTGATGCTTTTCACAGTAATATGTTGTATAAATTACTGATCGAGTAGTTTGCGTTATTCTTTCAGTTAGCCAAATTACCAGATGACGATATGAATGCTGTGAATAATATGAGATTGCTTGGGGGAGCCTCAGATACGAAAAAAGGTTCTGGTGGAACTTTCTCTCTGAAGTTTGACATTCATAAGGTGAACAAATCAGCTCATGAAATGCTTACTTCTCTTTGATGACTTTTCATATATATTAATTTATATTCTTCACAATTGTCAGAAGAAACGAGCAGCTAGAAAAGACCGCAGTGTTGAGGGAGAAACACTATGGCAGTTATCCCGCTTTTATCCCATGGTAGAGGTATGCATAACTTGCTTTGTTTGGGATAATTTTGGACATATGTATTTATATACAATAACTATTGAACTAATATTTATCTGGTCCGCCAGCTCCAGCGTAATGGATCAGTTTTTAGTCGTAATTTAGTTTGACAAATCAGTTGTCAGCATACAAATAGGTTTGTATCTCTTTGGGGAAGGATATGTCATAAATTTTGGCATATATGTTTGTAATTTCCTTTTTCATGTAGGAGAGGAAATGCTGTTCTTCTTAAGTCTTGGTTAATGAGTTCCAAATTTTCATAGTTAATGGAATGTGTTCTTTTTTAAGGTTAACATTGTAATTCTCAAGTTTTTTTTTCCCTGCCACTTGGGTTATTTCTAAACCTAGGAAATAAGGACCTTGCAATATATTCTTTTTCTGGCCTTCTGCAAGATTAAAAGCACCTTGAAATTTCACAACGTTTTAGGAACTTGTTGAGAAACTCAATAAAGGGGAACTTTCCAAGGATGAATATCCATGTATGAATGACCCAAGTGCCACTTTCCATGGGACTTCGATTGCTGCATCCAACCAATCTCAAACTCCTCATTCAATGAGATCAAGACGGACACCGACATGGGCAAGACCTCGGAGCTCTGATGACGGGTATTCTAGGTGATGTTCTTGGCCTATTTAGTGTTGGCAATTTTTGCTCAGCCCGTCCTGAAATCAACGGGCTTGGCTCGAGTTAACGGGGTTTCAGGCTGGGCTTGGAATTTTATAACCCAAAGCCCGAATACATTAAGTGAAACAATATTATTTTGGGTAAAACGATGTTTTTAATCACATTCAGTTTGCTATTTTATTTTGTGGATACCAACCACAGCATTGAAAATTTGATTTCTTCGCTTAATCTTTAGATAAGAACCTATTTATTCATAAATGTCGCTCTCATGTGGTTCTCAACATTATATTCTGCACGATTGTTATTCCCTGATTAATCAAGGTGATTTTGTTTTTATGCAAGTTAATGCTACAAAAGGATGCTTATGCCATTTGCATGTCGTTGTATTCCTAGGAAATTCAAGATCCCATAGAGTACATTTATCCTTGTGCCATCAGTTCTAATTCTACTTATTTTCTTGTCCGGTACAGTGATTCAGTGCTTAGACATACATCTAGCGATTTCAAGAAGATGGGCCGACGTGTTTTTGTGTTCATTGTTGGTGGCGCAACAAGATCCGAGGTATGAAAAATTTAACACTTTTGGAAGTTCTTACAATGGCTTTCTTAATATTGCTTATGTCATCTTATGCCCTTTTTGTGCCTGATTTGATGATTAGTTGAGGGTTTGCCACATGCTTTCAAGTAAGCTGCAGAGGGAAATAGTTCTAGGTTCAACAAGTATTGATGATCCTCCCCAGTTCATTACAGTAAGTAGTTCTGAGTTTCCTCACTATATCTTTTTTCAACAATAGGATGTATCCCTCCCCTTTCCAAGGTCTCATCCCACATGGGTCAGGATTTGAACCAAATACTTTGGTGTGGGGGATGGAGTGGCCATCACGGGATCACTCTGGCAAAACCTCAATGTTATTTACTCGTTAACTAAATGCACTGACAATAATCTATTTATTCTGAATTACAGAAGCTAAAGTTGTTGACAGCGCAGGAGCTTTCATTGGATGATCTGCAAATATGAAAATTGTTGTATTGGATTTTGGATCCCATTTGTATTCGTGGATTCTCGATTTGGTTGTCTCCATTTTTTAAAATCTCAGTGTAAAATGTCCATCTGTAGTTTGCCTGGTCTTGTGTCAAGTTATGTGTAAGCATGCTGCCATATGCTGGGCTGTGTGTCTTGTAGTAGTGGGAGGATAAATTGGAGGTGCCAACGAGTTCACTCTGTATATTCTAAATTACTGGTAATCGATAGTGAAGGGTCGAAGGTGAGTTTTGAATAAAAATGTATTTGAGAAAATATTTTTTGATTGATTGAGCGAGTAATGACACGATCAGTGTTTAGCAAAGAAGAAGAAGAAACGGTTGAGAGAGAGTCAGAAGAAAGAGAAGAATTTGGCATGACACCCCCCAAAAGGAAAAAACGGCAACAGACGAAGTTATTGAGTCCTCTAGCAGGCTAGCAAACTCCTTGTAGCTTTATTCATTCTGCTTACAAAATGTTCACAAGCTACTAATTACGTACCGTAAGTACAGCGGAATGCTTTCTGCACATGGATCGTGGTTAGTGAGGAACCGTTCAGAGAAACAGGGGTCATTGATTCTTGTACTTCGGCCAATTGCAGTACGTTATTTCCTTAATTTTTTAGGTGATAGAGACATAAAGGCCGAGTAAATTATTTTTTTAATGTAGAGGTTGATAATCATATACGGTGTTTGTAGTGTATGTCACTAGGAAGGTGGAAAAATAGGCTTGAGTAAAAATTATTTGAGAAGTTCCTTACAATGATTTAGAAGAAGCACTGAAAAAGTGTAAACAAGACAAACAAATACATATTATTAGACAAGAAAGAGAATCACATCTCTAAAGCCCAAGCATTCTCCTTGTGAATCCGCCGTTCTTCCTCCGGAGTAAAATCCTTTGGGATACCAAAGAGAATACGAATATCCTCAGGACTCTTGCCTATAAAGAGCTGTGCGGCCTTTTGGCAAGCCCTCTCAAACAAGTCGTGAATGTTTAGGTAATCCGTTGCCATTATGAGATCGAATAGGCTATGTGTATCAACATCCAGAAAACAAGCCTCCCAAGCCTTCAACTCTCCTCTGTTGGTATCTGCATCAACGTTCAGATTGATACCATAGATCGTATGCATTTTCCACCAATCTATGATTTTGGCCATCGTGGGACCGTCCACATTAGGTAGCGGAATCTCACCGCCGGCCACACCATTTTCCACCATCAACTTGATTGTTTCAGACATGACGGCCATGTTCTCTTTCACGTTAAACACCTGGTTGTCAGACGTCGTCAGTTTCCACACCCTCGCGTTGCAGCTTGACGACATGATGAATGCTATGTTGTTTTATTTATGAGCTCGCAACGCTAATATGATGAAATGTAACTAAAGACCCCGAGGCTTGGTACTTGGTCGTTGTTGCGGATGGAATATAATGACTGATTAGGGTGGAATTAGACATAAGATAGATTTCCAAATTGTACAAGACAATGTTCTTGTTTTCCGACTAGGATAAGGAATCCTATTATTTTTTGTAGTATGATCTTAAATAAATAAACCACGCGGCAAAATTCAATCCAACATGCATTGCGATTTGCGCAGGAACAACAGTTTTGAGGTGTGGTAATGACACACCACCAGGGAAAAATTATAATTTGAAATCAGAAAGAGAGGCTAGCCCAGATCAAGTTTACATCATAAAATATATTTTAAGGCCTTCATTTCTTCTGCAAGAACTTCACCAAAGCAATCCAATCCTCTACTCCTCTTCCCAGGATTTAAGTATGGGCTTCCAACAAATACACCCAAGGTTCAACCCAAGCACAAGAAAACCAAAAGGCGGGCTTAACTCTGCTTTTGTATTGGGTCCATCAATAGTTTGGTGACCCTAATTGATTAAAAAGCATGTGGAAACAAATCTGTTTAATTTTAATTTCTGTCAAACTCAAACATCAAGGATTTGACCCAATGATGAAGAATATTTTGTCCTTGAATTTCAAGTCACGGAACTTGTTTGAAAATTGAAACTATAATAATCAGATTCTTTCTTATTATGATGGGAACCTAAAAAGTGATCACCTTTTTCTTCGACGAACTAACCACCATCATAATTTTATTTCTTGTTCTATTCTCCCTTTTGAGCGTTAGTTTAGGCTTCTTTTCAATGTAACCCATAAAGAGAGAAGGTGACTTATGCTACCTAATGTATAATTGGTTTAGGTCCTTAAATTGGTCCAAAAGCTTGTGTTATCCTGTCACCTTGTGGTCTCTATACGAGAAATTTTCGGAAGGAGTAGTAATATTTAAGGTTCATGTATTGCTTGTTGGCTAATCTTCTTTCTTTTTTTATCGCCTTGTACAAGATAGTTGGTACAAATACACCTATACCAAAGCATTGGCGGATATTTAAGATAATGAATAAACAAATGCTCTCCCCATTAGACTAATGTAACTTGTAACCAAATAAAGCAAAAACATCAATAATGTTTTCAGATTATTCACACTACCGTATGTACAATGGAGACGTGATGGAGCCAATCAAAGAATCTGTCTTGTGTTTTAAGCATCCAACAAAATTGGATCCAAAAGGGCTTGTTTAGGATATTTCACAGTTGTCATCTGCATAACATTTTTCATATAAGATTTATTTCAAGTTGAAAGCGTTTCTTAAAATGCTTTTGGGGACATACTCGCATTGTTAATGTGTTTGATGCACTTTTTCGGAGAAAATGGCTGCAATAATGGAAGATAATGATCCAGAGTCAATCTTCACATAATTTAATCAAGGGTATGCGACTTATATGCCAATATTTTGGGTGCTCAAGTCAAGCCAGTAAAGATTTCACAAAGATTTAAGTTTGGAAAGATAGTGTTTTACTTTTCTGTATGGAGGAAACTTCCAAGTTTAAATAACAAATCAACGCATAATTGACTGCTACAATGTGATTAAGAGAAAAGCCGTCAATGAAGTTATGCTGATTGGCTATTTGGCCCACAAGGATCAACCAAAGGAAGCCCTTAACTCATTTTCCAACATACCTTGTTCAAAATTCATTACAGACAGACCCTGATTTTCCCGGGCCAAATTATTTAATTTCCACTATTTTAGTTTAATGTTTTATGCTTGATTAGATGCCACTGAAACTTGGAGCTGGTCTGCTGATAAGGATAAAATATTGTGGTTAGTCTTTTTATCAATGGAGAGAATCAACCAATTGTGGACCACAAGAAGAAGATTGTGAGATTAAATATGATAACTAAGGTGGAGAAGATGGTAACAATGATTCCGTTTGGTGTATTTGAAAGCTAAGTCCCAACCGAAACTGATATTTTATACCTTTATTTGTAAAAAAGAAGAACAAGTTACACATAAATGTGATAATCAACACTTGCATGGCACATGGAATTCGCATGATTTCGTCACCATCTGTCAAAAATGACTAATTACTTTCATAAGTTAAAGTGGAATCGAGGGAACTTAAGATTGAAGCTTTGTTCTGTTTTAGAGGATAATCATTATGATTGTCTTTAATATAGCATATAGATCGTTTGGGTTCAAAAGACACCTTAGTAAAAGGAAAGCCTATTCTATTATTTAGTGGGGACCTAGTTATTATCTTTCAACACACGAATGATTTTTGAAATCCTGCCAATTTCTTTTTTCTTCAGGGACATACTTTATACTATAGGCTTCCGTATGTCAAAATTCCATAACTCCACAAGCTTGTTTAAGTTTGATTGACGAGTAAAAAGAATAGAACAAGAAAAGTATACATATTATTTGCTACAAACACTAGCTTGAATCCTAATGTGTTTTCTCCCCTTATATTTCCAACATCAATGGAGGTTACGGTTCACTTTTAATGATAATAATCATAATACTCACTTGGTATTGTCAATTGAGAATATTATAATTTCAATTACAAAATAGTAGTAGGACTCTGTCCTTCCTCTCTTATAATAAGCCCTCTAGTGTTATAAAGGTTTCCTATATAATTTAAACATTTAATTGACGTATTTTGAAGAGTTACCGATTGGAAACTTGGTAAAGAAATTTGAAATATGAATATTGCTGGATTCAATTATAAATATTAGCATAATTCCTTATGTGTTAGATGAAAGAGATATCGTCAATGATAGAAATATAATGAGAAGAAAAAGTTATGCAACCATTCTATTTTGATTTTTAAAGGATTAATTGTTTCAACCCTCTTTATGATATTTTATTTTATACACTTTGATTGATATTCATTCAATTGTCCTTGTTTCTTTTAAGTTTGGTATGCAACTTCTTAATTATATGTTAACATTCTCATTCAACCCCAAAGTAATAACGATAAGCATAACCAATTAATTTTTAATTGGTGGAAGAAAACAAGCTATGGTTGGTGATTTTAGAATTACATTTTGAACAACAAAGTCAATAGTTGTAGAAGGTGATTTTAGAATTAGATTTGATTACTTCTACAATAATTGTTTTAGGTTTAAATTAAACATGAATTAAGAGGGTGGTAAACATGATGCTTTTGAGTTATATGTAGACCATAATAGTGTTGCAAACTTCATATTGAATGTAAAGAAATTATGCTATAATATGGCTTCGGAGTTCATGTACAGTATTCCTTATGAATCCTTTGAATATGGTTTTAGCCTGTTGGAATTGATAATGATGATCAAAAGATTATTAAATTTATTAAAAAAGGAATAGATAGTATAACTAAAGTTTATTTAAAATTAAAGTGCAAATTACCTTTAAATAGTCTATCCATTATAAGGATTAATGTTGATGATATGGAGACCCATCAACTATAGCTATTGATAACCAATATGGTTTTGGCACCCCTCTAATAGCAGCTACTGATAAAAAACATGGTTTTGACACCTATTTATCAACGCCGACTATTGCTACTACATAAATAGTATAGGCTTAGCACTCATTTAATAATAATGATAGTTATTAATAAACAATATGTTTTATGCACCCTTCTAACAATACCAATAAATGAATAAATTAATGAGAAATTTACTCCAACAACCCAATTCATAATGAGGATGAGAGAGATGATGGACCTTTAGATAATAGAAAGTTTTAGACAAGTAAAAGGCTAAAGGATGGCTTAGTTGATGGTGGTATTAAATGTACAAGTCAATGTGTTTTCAAGTTCAACATTAACAAAATTGATATTGATTGACGCACCAAAAATATTGAGATTGAATACAATAATATATGCATTATTGAAGCAAGTACATATAAGGAGATAAAGAGACACAATCCCTATTTTAGTGATTCCTCTGAATTCAATGAAAAAACTGAACTAAAAAATGAATGATCTTTGAATAATTTGAAACATTTGGAAAGAAACTGAAAAACTTATGCATATACAAAGGAGTTTTCTTTTCTTACCTAAAGATTAGAAAAAATAAGAGTGATAGTTATGCAATAAGAAATGTGACTGAATTATTCTCACTATTCCCACTCAATAGGGAGAATCCTTTCAAATAAATATATTTAAGAGTAAGCATTATTTTGGAAGAACATGAATTACAAATGAATTTCTAAAAAGTATTTGGAGAACTTTAAAGACAAACCTTATTGAAACATTTCTAACTTGAAATAAGCAATATTAATAGATTAACAATAATAAAATTTTAGGCATCAAGATATATAGAGCGAAGAGGCATGCATAGCATCTTGACCAAAGGAGATGAAAGAGCATAATATGATAAACTGAGGTCATATTTCATATTATTATAGAACATAATATTTGGTAACTCTTTTGTCCTTAGAGCACCTAAAAGAATTTTTAATTAATGTTATGTTTTTCTATAGAAAGTAAAATTTAGATTTCTTAATGCTTGTAGAATAATTTTATGCATTGATTGACTCCATTTAAAATAGCATGTTAAGGTTAAATTCTCATAGCTATTAGGAAAGTTCCAAATGACTATATATCCTTTAGTGTTGGCTATTATTAGAGGAAAAAAAGAGTTAGAGATGACTTCTACAATGCCTTTTAGATGTAATTGGTGCAAATTACAGTTAGATTTTTGTCTAATAAGGAAAGGTATATTATCTATTTAATATGCCAATTTACTAAATATATAGTTGCTTAATATGAGTTACTATTATAGATATATTTTACATGTTATTAAGGATCAAATTAGTTATAATTTTGCAATTTTGAAACATGTTCAATATGAATTATATGATATTTTCCTATGTTTAGTTCATTGTTTTGTAGGTAATCAATTGAAGGAAAATTTCTAAATTTGAGTGTAACTTTCTCCATGGTTGTTTAGTCAAGGAGATATTAGAGAAAATTTGAAGTTATCATGATGAGAAACAACTTTATAGAGGCGACATAGATTAGTTCATTCTTAAAGATGTTGAAAACTTAGGGAAAAGTGGAGAATTGACCAATACAGTTCCAAAATTTGGGAGTTTGTTAGACCTATGTTGGTCATATTATTTGTCTCAAAGCAAACCGACACTAGACATAAAATGAAGTCAATGTTGAACTCATCATATTTATACCCATAAAGTTTTAGAAGCTAATCAACACCTAATAAATAGTGTAACAGGTTTTGGACTTATTATTTAGAATTTGGAAATGCATAGAATTACAAAGTTAATTAATATAGAAGTATTTCATGCAACCTTAGCTTATAAATACTTTTATTAGAGGACTTTGTATGGGACGTAGGAGGTTGGGGAAAATCTCTTTTGTCATTGAGTTCTTAGGTTTAGGGTTTCTTCACATAAAAGAGGGAAGTTTAGAGGATAAACATAATAACTATTCTAGTTCTTTCTTTCCTTTTCTTTATTAACCTACTTATCCAGGGACGGAGCCACAGTCTGCCCCCACTTGCTCCAAGAAATTTTACCTAAAAAAGTTATCATTTTAAATTTTTAACTCATAAAAAATTAAAAATTTTGTTATCATTAAAATTTTGCTCCCACTAAATTTTTTTTTTGCCTCCAGTAAAATTTTGCCCCCACTCAAAAAATTTTCTGGATCCATCCCTGTACTTATCCCTTTGGCCTTATTACAACTTTACTAAAGACCTTTTGATTTTCTATTGTGTATATTTATTTTAGTGGTATAGATTAGATGATTTTCAAGTTTATGTAAAGTTCAATTTTATAAGAAGATGATAGGTGTACCTCACCCAAAATTTTAAACACTTGTATGAATGAATCATAACTTGTGAGAAAATTATCAAATGGAGGTATTCGATCTTAATGAAGGAGGTAGAATAGTATTTGCATTGTTTTTACTTATATAATGATTCATTTAAGAAATATTATATGTTTAATTTTTACAATTTAATTGAAGGCTTAAATATCTTTATGCTGTGTTATTAACTACTAAGCTAACTAATGTGTGCAGGTTAATGTTAGTGGGTATCATTATAGTAAATCTTTTGGAGACTATAACTCCTCCGCTAAGGACACGAAGGAGTTTAAAGACCTATGGTATATATTAAATTGCCACCATACACTTAAGAAAGTGAAATTAATTCTTATTTTAGTCAGTAGTGTTCAATTTGTTAGGGTTACTTATTGTTAATTGCTTAAGGACAAGTAGTGAGTTAAGTGTGGGATAATTTGATATGGATACATTTTATATGTTAGTGGTTAAATTAGTTATAGTTATCATCTTTACAATATGTTTAATATGAATTATATTATGTTTTCCTATGTTTAGTTCATTATCTTGTAGGTGATGAATTGAAGGAGAATTTCCATATTTAAGTATAACTTTATCCTTATTTATATGATCGAGAATATATTAAATTTAATTAGAAGCTAATATGATTGATAACAACTTTGTAGAAGGCATCAAAGATTAACTCAAGCTTGAAGATATTGAAAACTTAGGAAACATTGGAGAATTGATCAACACAGTTCTAAAACACAGGTTTATATTGAATTTTTCTTTGCATGTTATTTTCCAAAAGCAAATCAGTGCCAAACATAAAGTGGAACCAATGTCATACTCGTCATATTTACAACGTAAAGTTCCATAGGCTAATTGGGTTGGATAGGAAGCATAACAAGTACATCAAACTCATGATTTAAAATATGAAGATGCATGGCTTAGGGACCCGATTGGAGATCACTACACTGCTGGGAAAGGGCAGGCCAGTTGGATTTTTCAAAAGAGCCCCAACCCAGCAAGGGGCCAACAGGCCTAACCCACCAGACTATAAGGGAAAGTTCTAAGCCCAGTGGGCCCAAGACATAAGCCCATACTATAGTCCCCCACATCCAATTACAGTCCAATAGCAGCGAAAAAAATATAGCTGTTGAAATAACTACCCACTTGGAAATGGTATGTGACAACCAGTTACTCGGGGATAGTGCACTGGTCAATGCAGAACCCCTCTAGTTAATGGATGGTGTTGAGGTCCAAACGGAAAGTGGGACCCTAAGCGAGGATACTGTCATGGCCCATACCGACCCTCCAGATATCATAGCCAGAGAGGGCAAGCCCGAGCCTCTCTAGTAAATACAAGACAATGAAGTGCAAGTAACTCAGCCTCAGGCCGAAGGAATACCGGACGTGTCCAAGGGAGGTACAGTTCCCTGTTAGCTTGTTTTTTCTCTTTATGTCGATTTTACTTTGGAATTGCCAAGGGGTAGGAGGGTAGCAGCTCCATGCCATTCTCCATAATTACGTTCGGCATTTTAAGCTTGGTATCCTCATTTTGATGGAAACAAACCCGTATTAGTGACCACAGAGACCAAGAAGTCGTCAAGACTTTGGGTTTTGATTATTCTTTTAGGGTAGAGGCAAAAGGTTTCTCGGGAGGGATATGGCTTCTCTGGAAAGAAACTTTCAATATCTCTATAGTGCTAGCCCACCGCCAGTTTATTCATACAAAGATCTAGTATGCTTCCTGCTTTTTTGATTTTACAATGGTCTATGCAAGCCCGCAAATCACTTCCCAAAACGACCTCTGGCCGATTTTGACATGGGTCAGAAGCTTTACTCGTAATCCCTGGCTCATTGATGGGGATTTCAATGCAAAATTAGAGATAGCTGATAAACACGGTGGAGCTAAGCATATGCGGGTAGTGAACAAAAGGTTTCAGGATTGGGTGCACGACTGTAGCCTCCATGATTTGGGCTATATAGGCTCTAAATTTACGTGGCACCGGGGCATCATTCAAGCTAGGCTGGACAGGGTCTTTGGCTCGACGGATTGGCTTCAAGCTTTCCCTCAAACCGAGAACCATCACCTTCCTTTCCTAGGGTCGGATCACCGACCCCTGCTGACCCACCTGCACAGACACTCTCCTAGAGCTATTGGTTCCCCAGCGTTTCGCTTCCAAAATGCCTGGCTAACTCACCCAGAGTTTCCTGAGGTAGTTGTACATCATTGGTTACCAACCGAGGAATCGATGAGCAAATCGCTAGCCCTCTTCTCCCTTCATCTCCAGCGATGGAATAGATCAATCTTTGGTAATATTTTCCATAGGAAAAACCTCTATTAGCAAGACTTTAGGGAATCTAGAAGGCCATGAATCAGGCTAATTTGGACGACCTCTTAGAATTGGAGGATCACTTAGGTCGGGAATTGATCCAAGTTTTATGCGAGAAGGAAATATATTGGCACCAGAAAGCCCGCTGTGACTGGATCTCGAAGGGTGATAGAAACACAAAATTCTACCATACTCTCATGCTCTCTAAAAGGAAGAGGCTGCAAATAGAGTGTCTCACGGACTCCCAGGGGGTTCTGATTTTCGGCCCAGACCAATTGAAAAAATTAGCCCGTAATTTTTTTGTCAATCTGTATACTCAAGAAGATGGGCCTATACCTAGTTACCCAATCTCAGGAGCGTTTCCTCTACTCTCGACAGACATACTTCAGGCTTTGAGCCAACCAATCTACGACCATGTAATCCAGTCCACAGTGTTTGGCGTAAACCCAAATAAAGCCCCTGGAATAGATGGATTTAATGCACTCTTTTTTCAGAAGCAATGAGGGCAAGTCGGGCCGGCAATGATAGAGTATGTTCAGAAAGTTTTCAGGCTCGAACGCTGGGACAAAGAACTAAATCAAACCATTCTCGTCATGATTCCCAAAGTTCCCTCACTGCAGACAATCGCACAATTTCGGCCTATTAGCCTCTGTAATATGCTTCATAAAATAGTTTCCAAAGTTCTGGTCAATCATTTGAAACACCACATGGATTGGCTATTTCAGGCGCCCTAAAGCAGCTTGATCCCGGGCAGACAAATAACGGATAATGTCATTATCACATAGGAAGTTATTCATTCAATGCGAAAGAAGAAGGACAAGACGGGGTTTTTAGCTATAAAGGTGGACCTTGAAAAAGCGTATAACCGGCTCCATTGGGATTTTATTCAACATACCTTAACAGACATCGGGCTTCCGGCAAATCTAATTTCGGTCATTATGCAGTGTGTGTCGACGGCTATCCTGCGAGTTACGTGACAAGGCACTTTGACTGATCCCTTTAGCCCTTCCCGAGATATTAGGTAAGGCAACTCGCCCTCTCCCTACCTTTTTGTTCTATGCATGGAAAGACTTAGACATCTTATCTCGAAACAGGTAGAACAAGAAGTATGGAGACCGATCAAACTTAGCCCTACTGGGCCTCAAATGTTGGGCCCCGATTCGTATTAGGCATGTTTAAATTATTTTGAGCCATGTTTATATTTTTTGAGGATTTTAGTT
>JANIHZ010000209.1:59687149-59717607 GCA_027478365.1 Erythroxylum rufum | reverse complement strand
TTGTTATAAACCTGTTACCCACGGGCGTAAGCTCACCCCCTCCATTCCCATCCACAGGTGATGAGAAGAAGATCGGGTGAAAGAAAGTAGAGATATTTGTTTGGTTATATTGATGTTGTACTTCAAGCTAAACTGTTGTACGAATAAGACCTTAGACTTATGTTTGAGAATTTTGGAGTTTTGTATATTTTTGTATTCGGATATTGATATTGATGCTGTAACATGGTTGAGAATGCCATTAAGGTTCGTGAATTTTTATCTTTTGATGTTAATGAATATTGAATGAGAAGTATCGATTTGAGAGGATTAATCGTGAATGAAATGTATTATGGAAAAAGAATGATAGGAAATTATGAAGGATGAGAAATTGTGTTAAGTAAGGAACCACGTGTACGTTTAGCTGTATTTTGTCAAGTGGTTGAATCCGAGGTTGGGTTCCGGAAACGGGATCCAACACAACATCAATATTAAAAACCTGAATACATAATGGATACAAAATCCCCTAAATTCTCCATAACGATCTAACATAAAATAAATACGATGGGTACACATACAAACACAAAAACCTTCATTTTCTTTTAGCTCAATGGTGAGAGGCGTCCACTTAAGTGGAACAAAACCTTAAGGTCTTGGGTTCGAGTGTCAGAAAATTCCCAAGGCCAAAGAGGACAATACTGATTAAGGTTGGGTGCCGTGGTATAACCCACAAATACACACCGGGATATAACTCCCAAACACCGAAAGGTGGGGTGTGGGCCCCAACACCTTTGTTGTGGATTTTAAAAATGCCGATAGTACCTGGAAGTGGAACCTGTTCCAGCATTATCTCCCCTCTTCTGTTTTCCTGGACATTGCGGGAACCCCACCTAATGCAGATAGTACAGCGGAAGATACCTTCCAGTGGGGTAAAATAGCGCATAGACGTTTCACCGTAGCGTCTGCCTATGATTTACCTGAAGGGGACACCACCGATGAACATAGTAGACTATGGGAATTAATATGAAAATGGGCAGGACCCCAGAGGATTAGGGCGTTACTTTGGCTGATGGCCAAAGGAAAACTGCTAGCAAACCATCAATGGGTGATTTGTCACACTGCTACGGATAGCGGGTATCACCACTGTGGACAAGTTGAAACCACCCTACACGCTATTAGGGATTATCTGAGAGTTAAAGCTTTCTGGGCCAAATTCACCCCGGATTTAGAGGATACGGACTTCTTTCTACAAGATGAGATGCAGTGGGTGCATTCAAATCTTACGAAACACCACCAAGTCAGGCATTTTTATTGGGCCTCTCTTTTTGGAGTAGCCTGCTAGTTCCTTTGGTACTGGTGAAATAAAAGTGTGTTTGACACTAACTTTGTTTGGCCGGACGCCAAGGACAGAGCCGTTCTGGAATATGTCGACATAATCGAACGGGCAAGGTTAGCGGAAAGTTGTGTGTTTCTAAACCAAGGATTACCCACGGGTTGATTAGTTGGATAGACGAAACTGCCAGAGGACTGGGTTAAGTTAAACACTGATGGGGCAGTAAAACAAGGCAAAACCATTTCTACTGCTGGGGGGATAATTAGGGACTGGAAAGGTCAGTGGTGTGGAGGATTTCTACATCACATGACAAGCGGATCACCGAGCACTGCAGAACTTTGGGTAGTCCAATCGGGTCTCAAGCCGGCTTGGACCCTGGGCTATCGACGAGTCATCGGCGAAGTGGATTCTCTCGAAGTTATAAATATTTTGTCTTCTTCCCATACCGTTTTATTTGATGAGTGTCACTTGGTGACAAATATCCGTGACATGCTACAACAAGCTTGGGAGGTGCAACTTCAGCACATTCATTGTGAAGGGAATCAGAATGCCAACCACTTAGCCTCAATCGCAACCATAGTTAGTCCAGGATTACATATCCTCTAGGAGCCCCCGCTGATAGTTTTGGGGCTCATCCACTGGGACAAGCAAGGCGCGTTATACTCTTTTATGTAACTCTAGCTTATAAATACTCTTGTTATAGGACTTTTTCAGGGACTTATAGGCCAGTGACAACCTCCTTTGTCATTGAGTTGTTAGTTTTAAGATTTCTCCACATGAATGAGAGATTTGGGAGCAAGATAGGAGGTGAATCGTAACAACTCTTCTATTTATTTCTTTCTCTTCTTTCGTTGATGTTAAGATTGTCTTGTTTTAGTTTTCCTTTCCTTATGTTAAGTAGCTAAATCCTTAGTTAGGGTTGAGGATATACCTTTTGATGGATCTTTTAATTATTAAAGCATGAAGGATTATTCGTTTGATTAAATTTGTTCTCTTTGCTCTTAATTGTTAAGTTTGTGATTGGCCACCATAGATTTAAATATTCTTAGCGAGTTTGATTAGGTTGAATTGCATATTGAGAGGTGATAATTATCTAATTAGATATACTTGTTTGCCTTGAGAGAGGGCATGTATACATTAGGTTAATTGTTGTTTTAATTATGATAATCAATCTTTCATGATAATTAGAATTCCTAATAAGTGAAATTCGAAATCTTAATGGTAGTTATCTTGAATCATTTTTTTATTTAATTGCTTTGCATTAGTTAGTCTCATAATTTAATTATATTTAATTAAATGTTATTTTTCTTTATTTTCTTTGTTCGAGTAGGATTAATAAAAATATTAATATAGTTATCATAGCATCAATACTCTCGAATACTAAAGTTTGCTACAATTGATTATGTGCATTTGCAAATAGAGTCAATCAATCAACCTTAAAAAGCTATAAAATTTGATGTATGAAAGGGTTATATAAAAAGTTAAGTCTAAATTAAGATAATATGATCATAGGTTTTGTTTCAAACATTTATGAGCCCACTTGTAGAGGAAATTAAAATTGAAACATTTTTATAAGAGACTAAATATGGAACGTTGCTTTTGAGTGTACAAAAAAGGATTTGAAAAGAAAATGAGTAAGGTAAGGGGATGAATAAAGATACTCACAATTGATTGAAAATGATTCTAGAAAAAGGTGTATGTACGCTTTTAATAAAAGAATTGAGATTGATTCATTGTCAAATAATACTTGTTGGCAGTTGATTTTGCTACACTTATTTTCAATTGCTTAATCTTTTAAATTAGATCATGTATCTTGATTTTTTTTAAAATTTCTTACAATTTATTGAAAATAGCTTTTAAAATTTAAATTAATTTGCAATTTTAAAAAGTTGCATATATATGTTTATTTAATAGATTTTGAAGTAATTTTTTCTAAAAATAATAAATGAAAAATTTTAATCTTGTTTATTTAAATTTTGTAGTTTATAACTACACATTAGCTAAAATTGTTTTTATTAAGTTTAATTTGCTTATCTCTTTATTAGTCATGGGCTAATGGTGTCATTTGCATCTCAATAGTTTACAAAAAAGTCTAAGTAAATGCTTACTGTTGTTTGTGGTAGCATTTTACACTTTAACATTACTGAAATTGTAATTATTGCATCTTAATATTACTAAAATAGTACTTATTGCACCCTAAAAGTGGCCACAGAAATAATAATAAGGGCTAATTTAAACCTTTTGTGAAATATTAAGGTGAAAATTACACCTTTAGCTAATGTTTAAAGAAATTATTTTTAAGATCACATTAATGCTTGGTAGATTCAAATTGCCTAGTTATGATATGATATAGGCTAAATTTATAACTCATTTACTAAAAGCTATAAAAACTTAACTCGGTTAGGATTTGGGATGCTACTAGTACTATTTTGAAAGTGTTAATATGCTATTAGTACCATTTTGAAAGCGCTAAAGGGTAACATGATACAATAGACAATGGTAGGTACTAACTGAGACAGGTTAGGAAATATTAAGGAGAAATTCATACCTTTTGCTATTAGTCATGTGTTTATTTCTTTCTTCTAGAGTTAAATTTAAGTTTTAGGGAAAATGAGGGTTTAATTGAAAAGCTTTGGAAAATGTTGAGGCCGAATTAAAATTTTTAAAGAATAGCAGTCTAGAAAGAAAGTTAGTATGAGGAGGGACACGGTTACAAGGAACAGAGGGACCAACCTGTAAAAAGTGAAAACAGATGGCTTATTTTGGAAAATAGAAGGTTGAAACACAAAAGAATGAAGGGAAAATGACGTTTGGAATGAAAGAGTAAAATGATAGAGTGTCCCCAGTGTCATAATTCCACAAAAAGCTGTCCCCTTATGGTGCGTTACTTAAGCAAGCAATATCTATATCTTACATGTGGCTTCGGTGTCATGATTCTGAGGAGAATATTTTGCATGCATTGCAGGGATTGTGCTCTATTAGCTCATGTATGGAAATAATTTGTTCCGGTGAATACCAAATCTATTTTCTTCTCCCAAAACATGGACAGAGGACAGAGAACTAGATGAAGCCAAAGTCAAAACGATGCGTAGGACGAGTAGATCAAAACGCGTCACAGCAAAAACACAGGCAGAAGTTTTCCTGCCCGTTGCCAATCCACACGTCCACCCTTAATTAGCGTGTTTTGTTTGGCAGGGATTGAGGATTTACAATCATAAGATGCAAGATGATCAGCGGTCTAGAATAGGCTATGTTTCCTTCCTTTGTACTCTGGATGGCAGACCTTCAGTGGCTGATTTTCATTTGACGTATATCACAAGTTCAGAGTCGTCCATCTTTTTTCATATGGCTTAATCTTAGGTGTTAATTTAAAGCAAACGATTCGATCCTACAGCTGTCAAAAATCACCATGAGACTGGACTCATCTTGACTGTTGATTCTTCATCCATTTTAATCTTAACCGTCAACTGTGGATATAAATATCAACGAAGATAAATTTGAATGGATACTTAGATTTGTCCAAGCTGTGCTTTCGCTTAGACTCAATATTCGAGTGTGACTAGTCAAGACTCAAGAAAAATATCTATATGCCTAATGGTTAAATACAAAAGTTGGAGTAAGAAGATTATAGAGTTCTTGAGTGGACTGATTTTAAGACAAAATGACTGAACCCAACTTTAAACACGAATGTATTACTACTTTTATTCCCTTTATACATGACAAGATTGGACATGCTTCATGCACGACCAAGTTCCTACTCATGTCCCTCTTTGGACCTAAAAGTTGAAGTCTGTGTTGAACATAGTCTGACACACGATTGTGTGTCACTCTGTGTAGTTATCAGGAATGAAGATTGTAAGATAGATACATATACATCACAAGCTAGAGATTGTGTAATTTGACGTCAAAGATTAGTATGGAACGACGTCTAGGACATGGTCATGTCACAAATTGTGTCTGTCATTGAAAATCCTAGTTTTGTATTATTTAAGGAGTGTTTCAAACAATATATAGTTTTTGAATATTTCTGTTTTGAGATATATCAATGCTTTTCTCTCTCTTTTTCTTTTATCTTCAAAATTATCAAAGAATTCATATTTTGTGGTGTTCAAATCTTATATGAACTTGTTTCTTGATTGTTTATAACCTATAGGTCAATTCTTTGTAAAATTGATTTAGCTTTGTTAGTGTGATTCAATCTTGTTAGTGTGTTCTTTAGTATCAAAGTCTGGCTCTAAATCATGTGTGATAATCCTTTTGTTTTCATATTATTTAAAATTATATGCTTTGTCTTGGTCTAAATTTACGGTAAATTTGATTTAGCTTTGTTAGTGTGATTCAATCTTGTTAGTACGTTCTTTAGTATCAGAGTCGGACTCTAAATCATGTGTGATAATCCTTTTATTTTCATATTATTTAAATTTATATCCTTTGTCTTGGTCTAAATTTACGATATCTTTGTGACTCCTTATTCATTTTATTACATCTTATTTTTGTTTCTAAAGTTTAATTAAAATTAATATTTGTCATCATCTTGTTTAGGGTTTCCCTATCTTTTCTTATGGTGTTCGGGTTTCTTCTTTTTTCAATCTCTTGTTTTGTGCTTTTCGTCCATATTGTCTAAACATGAGTCTTTTTTTTGATCAAATTCGTTTGGTTATAATAAAACAAGTTATGCCAATTTGGTTTCATAAAGAAAATTTATTAAAAAATTCAATTGATCAGTCACACAATCAACTTAAATTATTCTTATGGCTGAGATTAAACAAATCATAATTATTAGAAGTCTAGTTCAATTCAATCCTTGTAACTCTTTCAATTTTTTATTTAATTTCCTTACTGGTTGCTTAACTGGCGAGTAGATTCTTCTCTTTAACTATTTTTCCTTAGTTTTTGGATGTTTATAAGGTTTAAGTTTTTGTTCGAATTGTTTTGTTCCTTAAGGAACTTGAGAATGAAGAAAAGAGTGGTAAAAGACAAGCGAGAGTTAGATTAGCATCAAGAAAAGCTAACTAAAGAGTGAAAAACAAGTGAACGTGATAACTTCTGAGAGTATACATATGAGGGAGTGTGTGAGGAATTATTTTTCTCACTAAATTTTCTTTGAACTTCTAAATATATTTTCTAAAGTTATTTCCAATACTGAAGGAAGAGAAGGGAAATGCATCAGGCTATGCAACAACAATTTGAGAGGATGAACATGATGTATGAAGAGGTGAAAGATATGTTCGAGAAGTAATCCAATCAAATTGTTGAATTACAAAGGAGATAAAATCTCAAGTTCCTAATAAAGGAAGGCATGTCAGATGCAATCTAACAGCCCTAATTGGAATTAGTTAAGAGAATGAAGATTTAAATTTTGGTCAGGATGATCTCACTTTTGAGATTGGAGGGGCTAAGTTTAGGCCTAAGAGAAGAGTTAGGCGTGACTAAGAACCTAGGAAAAAGCCTAGGGTTCAAGATGGTGTGGATAGGAATCTTGGTAGTATATAGATGGCCACCCATTTCTTTAAGGATAGAAACAATATTGAAGCTTATTTGGAGTGACAGAAAAAGGAAGGCATATTAGATGCAATCTAACACCCCTAATGGGAGTTAATGAAGGAATGAGGATTTAAATGATGACGAGGATGATTTAGCCTTTAAAGTTGAATAAGGTAAATTTAAGCCTAGGATAGGAGTTATGCGTGATTGGGCACCTAGGAGAGATCCTAGGTTTAAGATGGTATTGATAGAAATCTTGACAACATAAACATGATCACACATTCCTTTAAGGATAGAAATATCTCAAAGCTTATTTGGAGTGAAAGAAAATGATATAATTGATCTTTGATTACTATACTTACTACGAGGAGAAGAAGGTATAGTACAATTTATTGGTTATACAATTGTTTGGAATGGTCATTTAATGAATAGTAGGGGGAGCAATCATGACCAAACTAGAGAGACTTAGAATGAATTCAAAGTTATCATAAATGGGAGATTCATGCCAAGTAGTATGTTGTTGCATGTACCTAAAAATAATACCTTACTCTCGATAAATATATAGTACTAGTGCCTAATCTTATTTTGTGTTTCGTAAACAAGAACAAATAAGGTTGTTTTGATTATTAAAAAACAAATACAATAATATAACAAAGAAAAAAATGAAAATTTAATAATGAAGAAATTAATAAAAAATGAATCTTGGTCTAATCCACATCTACTTTAGAAATTGCATATTTATTTCTTATACAAAATAAATCAATCTATAATTTCAATATTCCCCGTTAGAATTTATTCCTTTACCTCCTTATTAATAGTTAACTAAAAAGAAACCGTAATCTATTTAACTCTAACTACTGAATAACCCTATGACTCTTACCTAATATTTAGACAAGTAATAGTTTTAGGACCTAGAAAGATTGATGAAACATAATAACAAAGGCCTACGAGGTTACATTCAATTCACTTAACTTTCCTTCCCAAGATTTAAGAATCTTAAACCACATTAACCTATTAAATCCTAGTCGCTTTATATCTTAGAGGGATTAAAAGAAATTAAAGATGTAATATCTAATATAGCAATAGATTAAGTCAAATAATAAACTAACATTCATTATAACAATAATAAAGATAACACAGAAGAATGATTCATACTCAATACGTTAATTTGACCAAAAAATAAACTTAATATCATAATTTAATACATCCCAAGGTATTAGTTTCCTTAGATCAAATGAGGATGATTACCTATATAAGTCCATGGATGAGAAAAGAAAGAAAAAAAGGGAAAAGGAGAGGCAATTGCCTCCACCAAAACCCAATAAAACCTACTAAAAAACTAACTTAAAAACTAGGATTTTTAGGCTTTTTAAATAAGGTTGATTTAATTTTTTAATAGTGAACATGATTTAGAATATGACCATATCTTATACCATATATTTTTCTATCCAGATGCACTTTTTCCCCAGGAATTACACAAACTACAATGTCCATTTGTTACACCATATCTAACCTTGATGCAGTTTGAATCTCTCAAAACTTAAAACATAAATGTTTTATATATTTTTCTTATATTTTCATGGAATCTTCAATAATCTCAATTAGAAATAAAATGAGAGAATTATGACCAATTTATAAAGCATTGTTGAAATTGTCCATAATTGCACAATTATCTTTATTTTGCAATAAACCCTATAAATGCATCCTAAATCAAAATATAAGCATAATAAGTATATTTAGTCATAAAATAGGCATAAAGGAATAAATATTTAGAGGAGAAATCATGTCATTTTTCAATCCTATAAAAAATTTCTATAAAAAATTTCCATACTTGGCTTTTTCTTATCCTCAAGTAAACATACTTTTTAAGTTAACATCATCCTCTAATTTATTTCTTATGATATCAAAAAGTATTCACACTGCAAGAAAATTTAAACAAAAATTAGCACAATAATTTTGTTCAAAAGTAAGTGAAAAAATTCAGTAAAATTTTCTTATATATTTCATTTTAGTCACTCAAATATTTCATTGGTCAAAGGTTTCACTCAGGTTCTTTTTATGAAAATGTAATATCATAACTTGATAATACATCAAATCTCCACTACTTAAATTATATGCACATATTAATGTAAGAATGACTAGCCCAAAATTGTAGATTTGTTATAAGTGTGATTGGATAATCATAAAAGTTAAAGTTAGAGAAATTTAGAGGTAAAACACTTATCTTTGACTGAACATAGTTTCCAACACAGGTGTGGCCTAGGTTGTGTCTATCTTTAAAAGTTATAGACCAACCTACAATTTACATCCATGAACATCTCCTAAGTCATGCTTGATTCCTCAAAGATATAGTAAGATCCATAATCACTACACATTGGCTTGGATATCATTCATGTGCCATTAAAATATCTATAATTAGTAGACCAAGCCCACGGATATGACCTAACTATGCTCATCAAAAAACTTAGTTTTCATTTAAGTTAGTAAATCCTAGTTTTTTTTGTCTAGTATTTAAGGAACGTTTCTTATTAGTTAGAACAACATTGATATATTTGTTATTTAAAAACCTTAGTTTTTATTTAAGTTAGGAAACCTTAGCCTATGTTTGGATGGGTTTAGTAATGGAATGTATTATTATTCCATCATTTGAGAGGAGGGTTTATAATGGAATGGAATGAAATATGATGGAAGGGGAGGGTTTCACATTACACCCTATTCCATCCTAAATTGTAAAAATGAGTCACCTCTGATTTGGAGGTTTTAGGATGGAATGTAAAATGATAAATATGTACTACCTAATATACCCTCAATAATTTTTTATAATACCACTTATACACTCAGCCCTATTAACATATGTTTTGTTTTATCAAGGGTAGAATAGTCATTTTTTATTATTATACATACATTCCATTCCATTCCATCTATCTTCCAAATAACATTTCACTATATTACATTATGAACCCTTTCATCCCTACTAAACAAAAATTTTATAATTTTACATCCATTTACGTTCTATTCCATTATAAACTATTCAATTCCATTAAAAATCTTACGTCCAACCAAACATAGCCTTAGTTTTTTGTTGTTTAGTATTTAAGGCATGTTTCTTTTTAGTTAGAACAACTTTGAGATATTTGTTATTTGAAAACCTTAGCTTTTATTTAAGTTGGGAAACCTTGATTTTAGTTGTTCAATATTTAAGGAATGTTCCTTTTCAATTAGAATAACTTTGAGATATTTTTTTTATTTTAGAGTTATTAGAGCTTCTATTTATTCTTCATTAAAATTCTAATTAATCAAACAATTCTTTCTTTTTAGAGTTTAAATACTTTTTGAATTTAATTCCTAATTCTCTGTAACCAACAAGTCAGTTCTTTCATACATGTGTTATGGTTTTCTTAGATTTGATTCAAACTTATTTGTAAGTTCTCTAGGTTGTATTCCTAAATGAGTTTCCATTAATTGGTATAAGAACAAGACTTTAAATCACATGTAGTTATCCTTTTAATTTTCATATCACTCTGATCTTTATTATATATATTTATTAATAAAAAGTAATGTTTTTATATATTACATCATATTCTTGTTTTTGAAGTTCCTATAACATATCAAATTCATCATTTTCTTACTTTTATGGTTTATCTATATCTCTCGTTATTTTAAGATCTCTTCTTTATTCAATTCCTTTATTTTGTGTTATTCATGCAAATTATTTGTGTGGTTATGAAAAGAAAAGAAAAAGAAAAGAAAAAAAGTAGTGGAGGAATGATTACCTCAAGAAATGATTCCTAGATACAGTTTAAAATTCTTATTGATTGTTCTTCGTTTTGTTCTATTTATGTATTCTTTAATTCATAATTTATTTTCTCTTTTTAACTAAGAGTTCTTAGTTTTTCTTTGAAATTTAAAAGTTTGAATTCATGTTTGAGTTTTTTAAGTTGTGAAAGAGTGAAACACAAACGATTTGTAATCTTTGGATGTAAACATGTGAGGAACTATGTAAGAAATTTTTATTTACTTTTCTTACAACTTCCAAATATGTTTGCTAAAGGTGTTTCATCACCAAAGAGGAGAAAATAACTCATATTTTAGGGAGGCTCAACACATCAGGTTGGCATAAATTGATGTTTGCATATGGGGCTTGGGTTATAGTGCCACTATACAATAGATGAGCCAATAGCTAAACATGATAATCATTATAGTCTAAATACATTGCTAATTTGAATAATACTTGAAATTTTTTCCATACTTATTTTCACTAAAATTTCCTAGATTTATAGTTCTTTCCTCTACAGGCTAATATGTCTTTAGCTTCTTTTCCTATTATTACTGTTAAAGTTAATTTTATGGTGTAAATGCAATAACTAAAAACCAATTACAAATAAGAACAAAAAATAAAAAGAACACATTAGCATTTACATTTATAATAAACCAAAATCCCAAAATTAATAATTAAAAAATTAGGTAACTTAGCTACATTGACAATATAAGTTTCATAGAGAATTAGTATAAACTGGAATATTACAGGGAAAGATAGTGGGACTTATACATAGTTTTCATTAACTCAGAGAAGGCTTATGATAAAGTACCTAGAAAAGTCATGTGGAGATGTTTAGAAGTTAAGGTAGTTCTTATAACCTATATATCGGTTATTCAGGATATGTATGAAGGTGTTAAGACTAGAGCAAGGATGATAGGCGGAGTACAGAGCATTTCTCTATCAATATCGGGCTACACCAAAGATCTTTATTTAATCCCTTTTTATTTGTAGTAGTGATGGATGAGCTCATAAAAAATATCCTAAGGGATGTGCGTTTGTTTATATTGTTTACTAATGACATTGTTACCTAGAGCGTAACTTTTTGGGCTATATGAAGGTATACGATAAGGAAATAAAGATTAGTTTAGAAGTTATACCATAAAAAGATTAGTTTACCACATAAAAAAATTATTTTAAGTACCTTAGATCCATCATCTAAAGTAATGATTTCATTAATAAGGTCATTAGTGAGATGAATCTTTATACCATAAACTTTGGAAAAGAGACGGATGTCATCACAAATGCTACAAACTCGAATATTATAATAAAAAATGAATATTTATTAGGCTTATGCAATGAGTCTTGGTAAGTAAGGATTTCCACCCTTGGTTAATGAAAAATTGCACGAGGTCATATACTTTAAATTGTTCTAAATAGGATGGGGAAATAACACAAATTTTCATGTAATTCACGTGAAGCATAATCGATAATTTTAGAAGAGTGAATTTAAAGTGCTCATTTTCATAAGTGGAACGTGGCATAAGCAAGGGAGAAACTAGGGAGCTCTCTCTAAGTCCTTTGAGTCCCAGTTAAGGTGAGGTTAGTCATACCTCAAGTAAATGTCATAGAAACAGGAGAAGGAACTAAAAAACTAAAAAGTAATGGATACTAAGGATTTAAAAGTCTAAGGCCACCTATAGAAAAAAAAAACTTCAATAAATTTTAAAATCTTAATCTCATCAAATTCAGTTTCCCATTTGTCTAAATAAGGAATGTGCAATTATGTAGGAAAATGAAAAATAAATCACGAAGTATGCAAAGTTGACTAAAAAAATCAAAATCAAGGTAACTTGATAAAAAAAGGACAAATGAATAAATTTAGTTTTAAAAAAAGCAATCAAACCTTGAATGGTTTTTAAAATAAATAGGAAATAGTTCAATTTTATGAAACTGACCTCTAATTGTACCTAATTCAAAAAAACTATTAATTTCTCCAAATGTCTCTAGGTTGAAAGTATTCAATTGGGCCATTACTTAATATGTTTCAACTAAATTGAATGTGGGAATAGTTTAAATATATTACTAATTGCAATAACTAACCATCAATTTCACAAAACAATCAACAAAATTATGAGTAATTTATAAAATTCCCAAATTAAAATAGTAAAAATTCTAAAAAAGTCAAATTTAATCAAAATCAAACATAATAAAATGCAATTGGAAGTTATAAAATGTTAGTTTAACCTTCAATTTCATTATTAAAGCATCAATTTGAAAAGGTAGCACAAAAATGCAAATTGGAAAATCCTTAATTCTATAACCCTATTGTCTTCAAATTCATAAATTTATACAATCTAAATGCAATTGGATGAAATTTAATGTATAACAAGGTTTAATAACAAGAAAATAAGATGAATTAAGTATCAATTTAAAGATAAGTATCATTAATAGTGAAAATCCCAAAATTACAAAAGTTAAGTTTTAACCTAACAGGAATTTGATAAGTTGATAGTCGCAAAGGTGTAGATATGTTCACTAGAGCTGAACTTATGGTCTAAATTTTACTAGAGAGATTTCATTGAAGAGAGGAGTTGCCAAAGGTGGAGGAGCAATTTTGCCAATTTGAGATGCTTTAGAAAACTCCTATTGATGTGTAGTGAAAAGAATAGGAAATGAGTGAACATAGAAGCAAGGTTGTGGTAAGAAAATGGAAACAGAGGGGAGGAAAATTAGAGAGAGATGAAAATGGTTGTTTTTATTCCAAAATAAAAATGGAGAGGCGGAAAGTTTTTAACATTTCGACTATATTGCTAAATCACTCAACAATATTGGTCAACAAATGTTATGACTTAGTTGACAGCTATATACAATCAATCTCTTAATAAAATCATTAGACAACTAAGTTTCTTACGCATGAGGGGATATTGGTTGACCACTACTAGATAGTGGTGGACCAATATGAGTAAGTGGTCAACTTGTGCAATAATCAAACTATGAATAAATTCATTGAATATGTGAAGTTATTAATTTGTTAGGACACTCTTCAACCACATTATGATACAGGTTGACTAGTGTTACGTGAAAACTTAAGGATCAATTTTGAAACTCAAATTAAAATATCAAAACACATAATAAATCATCTAAATAATAATTAAGAACAACTTAAGTCATCTAAGGGGATCCAATCATATAGAATTCCTGTCAATTATACTCCATTCTCTCCTAATTATGCAAAACATTTCCTCACTTATTTGTTTAGTGAAAATATCATATAATTAGTGTAATTTTTCGTTGAATTATAGTTCAATATCCCTATTTTACATACGTTCTCTAATGTGATTATATTTAATTTCTATATGCTTGGTTCCCAAATATTAAATGGGGGTTTTTTGTAAGGCACATGGAACTATTAATGTCACACCTAATAGGTATCTCTATAAGATCTATACCATAGTCCCTAATTTGTTAGCTAAGCTATAGAATTTTATACCATAACCTTCGGCCTCCATATATTCAACTTTTGTAGTTGATAGTGCAACTGAATTTTATTCTTGCTAAACTATGATACTAATGCATTTCTTTGAAATTGACAATTGTCAAATGATCTTCCTATTTAGGAGTAACCAGCATAATCCATGTCCAAATAGCCAACTAAATCAAAAGTTGAGTCATTGGGAAACTAAAGTCTTAATGACAAGGTACCACATAAGTATCTAAGTATACACTTAATAGTTAAAAGGTTGGAACCCCTAGAACTAGACTGAAATCTATGATATAAGCATACACTAAACATAGTATCATGACTATTAGTGATAAGATAAAGCAAACTGCTAATCATACCTTAATAGAGCTTTAACTGACTTTCCATATCCATCCTTGTTCAACTTAGTTATTTGCTCATTGGTGTCCATAATGATTTAGCTTGATTTATTTTAAAGTATTTAAGTAATTCATTGGTGTAATTTTCTTGATTAATGAATATGCCTTACTTTATTTTATGGATTTTCAGTCCAAAAAAGAATTTGATCTCTCCCTTCATTCTCATCTCCAATTCCCATCTCTTACAGTTCGAAAATTTTTTGCACATACTTTCATTAGTGGTAGCAAAGATAATATCATCAATATAAATTTAAATAAAAAATTTCATGAATATGTTTTTTGATATAAAAAAAGTGTTGTATTGTTCTTACCTTTAGTAAACCCTTTTTGTAAAAGAAATATAATTAACCTGTCATATCAAGCTCTAAGAGCTTAATTCAATCCATATAAAGCTTCAGAGAGTTTTTAAATATAGTTAGGTGCATTATGATTTTCAAAATTGGAAGGTTGATCAATATAATCTTCTTCTTGAATAAAACCATTTAATAATGTTCTTTTATAATTCATGTAAGATGCAAATGCAAGTAATAACCCAATAGCTTCTGACCTTGCTACGACGTAAAATTTTCCTTAAAGTCCATGACTCCTCTTAATTGTACCTTATAGCCACCAATCTAGCTCTATTTGTCACAACGGTACCTAATTCATCTAATTCATTTTTAAACACCCACTTAGTTCCTATGATTTACTAATCTATAGAGTCCAAACTTTACTTCTCTTAAATTGGTTTTATTCTTCATTTATAATAAGAACCTAACTTTCGTAACTAATTGCTTCTTTTATGTCTTAGGCTCAATTTGAGAGATAAAAGTAAGATAAGTTTGTAAGATTCGATCTAGTAGTTACCCCTTATTGACTATCAATTATGGATTGATTCAAAGGATGTTTCTTCTCGAATTTCCAATCTTTTGGAAGTTCATCATCCTTCTTATCTCCCTTACTTGGTTAAAAAAAATTCTCATGTAGCCTATACGAGGTGTCTTGATAATCCCTATTATTCTCTTTGAGGGATAATTTGATCAAATCTTTGATAAACTTACATTTTCATCTTCAAGACTAATACAAGAGGGTTAGATTTATCAAAAATAACATATATAAACTCTTCAATTACAAGGCTCTTCCTATTAAGCACTTTATATGCTTTGCTAGTGAAGCATAACTAATGAAAATTCCTTCATTTGCTTCGGAGTCAAAACTTTTCCATGTTATCCTTAGTGATTAAAATATAACACGTATAACCAAAAATTTTAAAGTAGCTAATTTTGGGTTTTTTCATATGCCAAACCCAGTAAGATGTTTTTTTCAAAGGTTAGTCTCATTTAGATTTTATTAGATATGTTACATGTGGTTGATATGGCTTCCATGCAAAAGTATTTTGGGAGATCATATTAATTTGTCATTGTTTTAGCTATGTCTTGTAAAATCCTATTTTTCCTTTTAACAGTTTCATTTTTTAGGAGTTATAGGAGTAGCGAAGTCATGTAAGATGTCATTTTCTTTGCAAAAATATCCAAACAAATCATTTTTATGTTTCTTACTATGATCACTTTTAATTGATGCAGTGGAGAGCAAATTTTCATTTTGAACTCTTTTGAGAAAATTAGCAAATCTCTTAAAGCATTATCTTTTCTATCCAAGAGTAGAACCTATGTAAATATCTAAAGATATCTATTATAACAAAAAAAAAACAAATTTTCCACCTTGGCTAGTAATTCTAGTAGGACTAAACAAATCTATATGAATTAATTATAAGGGTCTAGTAAAAGTTACTAATCTTTTAAACTTGAATAAGCCTTTTTTTTTCATTTGGCAAGCTCCATACACCTTGCATTTCTCAAATTTGGCATTTAGAAGTACATTAAAAAGTTTCTTGTAGTTTAGATTCAAGAAGAGATCCATACTAGCATGTTTAAGACTCCTATACCAAATCTATGAATCTCCACTAATAGATATTAAGTAGTTCATATTTTGGTTAGAGAAATCATAAATATAAATTGTACAGATTTTCCCTTCTCTCTTACGTAAAAATGCAATGCTATTATTGATTACTCTATTTTTTCCTAAAATTATACTCTGTAATCTTTGTCACATTATTGGCTTATACTTTTCATCATTTTACTAAATGCACATTTTCAGTTATAACATTATCTTCCTTATCAAAATTCCTTATTCTAATTATTTGACCCTTGGCATTGTCTCCAAATGCTAAAAATTAGGATTCATCATTGTTCACATGCCATCATCCACTATTTAGGTACCATTTGTTTCTCCTTTTACTAGAGACCTACAAAATGAAATTAATTATTATGTCTTAGGAAATTAAATGAGATTAGATCCTTGATTGTTAGTCTCATTTTTTTTTCAATCCTATTTTCAAGGGATTGCTTGTTATTCTTTTTTAAGGAATAAAAATCTATCAATATGTCCATATTTCACATAAAAATGGTATATCATGTTATATGAGTGATGTGAGTTATGTTGTAATGAAGTTGATGCATACGTGCATTGTTTGATCTCTTACGTCTCGATGTTGTAGTGATATTAATGCATACATGCATTGTTTGATCTCCTACGTCTCGATGTTGTAGTGATATTAATGCATACATGCATTGTTTGATCTTTTATGGCCATATGTATTATGAGGATCCATCATTTGGAGATTGATAATTCCTTTTAGGTAGTGTGATGAAAAAGAAAAATTATATGTGTGGTACTTATTATGGAAACAAACTTGTCGTTGGTTTCTAAGTTGGTGTGGCCTAAAGGAGTGTGAGTAAGATTAGATGCCATTATATGTCATTTTATAAAAATAGTGCCTATTCTTTTTTAAAAATATTAAGCTCTATACCTGGGTTTAGATCCATATATAAAAGCATAGGGTTTGGATTTAGGATAAGGCTAAAAGTTGCCGCATATGCATATATATTATTTGTGTTGGCTTATAATTGGATGCATCATGCCCATTCGTCATCTTAGACGAAGATTCTTTACTATAAAAAATTTTTCCTTAAAAAATGTAGTTTTACATTAAATTCACTTTATAGTTGTGTCCAATCCTATAACTATTATTTACATTCATTTGAGCTCATAACATGCTTTCAAGTTTCTCACTTCCCTTGGTAAATTTGGACAATAAATCCTTAAATGTATTGACATCATTTTTCAATGTCTCATTTTCAAGTTTTAATGCATCTAATGCATGACTATCAAGGATCATATTATTAGATTCTTTGATGCTACTCAATTCACTCTTCATTTTTTTGGTTTCATCTATGCCTGTTTCTAAATATTTTTAAACCTCTTTGAGTTTAAAAGATAGCATCTTCCTTCCATACTCATAATTTTTAGACTCTCTACTAGTTCATCATATGTTAAATCATTATCACTATCACAAAATTTAGAATTAGAGGGTATCTCGTCATCATCTTTAGCTATTAACTACATAGGAGCTACCTCTCTTTTAGAATGCTCACTTTCAAAATCACTTGTTTCATTACAAGTTAAGGATTTAAGTGATTTCTTCTTATTTTTCTCTCCTTTTCTTTTTGCTGTTTTTTCATATTTGTCATTATCTTTAAGTAGAGGACATTGTGGCTTCATATGACCGAGTTTTCTACATTCAAAATATATAATGTTAGAAGATTTACATTTTGAATCAACTTTATCTTCCTTGAGGAACTTTCTTTTTGAAAATTTATCTCTTTAAGTACTTATTGAACTTTCTAGTGATAAGAATGATCTTCTTCATCACCTTCACTTTTCGTCGTCTCCTCTTCTTCCCTTAATTATTCCTTTGAGGATTTGAATCCTAGGTTCTTTTTATTTGGAACCATTGTCTCTTCTTGTGTCTCTTAAAACCTCATTTTGTATGTGAGGAGAGATCGAATAAGCTTCTTTAATGGTAGTGTTATTAAATCCTTGGCTTCTTATATAGCCATCACGTTAGCTTCCTAAGTCTTGAAAAGTGACCTAAGCAACTTTCTTATCATTTCAACATTAGTTTAGGTATTTTTAAGAAAATTTAGATTATTAATAATAACTATGTATCTTGTATACATGCTTTATATCATTTCATCATATTTCTTTTAAAATATTTCATATTAATGAGTCAATTTGTTTATTTTTCTTTAACTTAATTAGTACCTTCATGTATGACCATGTGTGCGCCAAATTTCACAAACAGTTCCACATATGGATACCTTATTGAATTCATTCTTACTAGTGGAAAAAATAAAATATGAATGTTTTTTGCTATTTAAAGAGATAAGTCTCTTGTCTTGATGATTCCGTTCTTCTGTTAGTTAAGGTACTTTTTTATCACTTAAAATTTTATTGGGAATGAAAGGTCCATTGAGACTATTTCTCATAAGTTAACATTTTCTGCCATTAAGAATGTCATCCTAATTTACCAATATGAATAGTCATTACTATAAATATCCCTCTTTGTTGGATGATGATGATGATTATACTCCTAAGTATAACATTATGATCTTTACTATAAGATTTTATTTGAAATGTTAGCCTAATAAACCTACTATGATATTACTTATTTGCCCCTAATGGAACCCGAGAGAAGAAGGGTGAATTAGGTGTTTGTAAATTTTAAATTTAATTTTCTAACTAGTAGATGCAATTTGACAAGAGTCAATATATGATGAAAAATAGCTTAATTTAAATTAATAGCAAAATCAAACAATAATTTAAAAAGTCCAGGGTCGAAGAGAGGCAAACCCATTTATAGTAGTTAGATAAATAACCCTTGTCTACGTCCAATCTCTAAGGAAATTATTAAAATTTCCACTAACTCTCTTCTTTTAAAGACGTGAAAAGGAACTTTCTTACAATAATCTTGTTTTTCATAAGAGAGCAACTCTTCTTACACTCTTTCTCTAAAGTGAAGAGTAACCCCCCTCACAATAGAATTTAAAACTAAAAAAATATCACATAATTATTTGGATAAAAATAAATAGATCACTAAATAAAAATGAGTCAAAGAATGCTTATATGCTTGAAAAATCTAAGAGATATGTGTATAAAAACACCCAAATGATGTAAGAACCAATGAGCATATATACATTTATATGGTTTTGGGACTTAAACTAGTTATTGGAGCTAAAAAATAGTAATTACAATGACTACTTACATGATATTGGTTTACCAGTGTAGCATATTGGTCAACCAAAATGCATTGAAGGCACGTGATTCACAATCTATTAAGTATTGATCGACCAATCTGTCAACTAATATTACTTAAAACTCTTAGTACACACCTGCATTGGTTAACTACTACCATAAATAAGCCGACAAATCCCCTTAAAATTATAATTCTAACAATTTCAAATTCTCAAATTTTATTTTCTTAATGAAAATTAAGTTTGAAATACTTTTCAAAATGTTCCCAAAAATTGTTTTAAAGTTCAAAAAGATTTTCCTTAAAATGAAAATTTTAATCCCTCCTGATGAGCAAAAATACTTATGTAATTAATCAAACAATGATGTCATTATGCATGGTGAGCCTTTAAGTTTATCCAAATGATTACGTGAAAATATAACAAATATGAAAAATTATTTATAACTTGATGTGCCTTGATCTTCTTTATCCTTCATATGGATCTTCACTTTAAATGATAGAAATTTCCTTGGCATCTTCATGAAATGTCTCTTGATTTATGCATGCTTAAAATTTGCTCTCATTAAAACAATCATTATTATTATTGATTAAAAAAATTCTTTAGGAAGATTGTAAAGAACTAAAATCACCTTTAAGGAGGTGAAAATGGCAAAAAATTGTGATGGGAACCTTGAGCTAAGTAGATATGAGGAAAAAAAAGGTCTCTGAGATCACCTTCTAAGAAATTGATAATTGATCCTTAATTCACCTTTATAAAGATTTTATAACAATAACTCTTTTGGTAACCAACACTTTGGTAAAAAAGAATACTGGTATATACAAGTAGCATATGGATATTTTATTTTACGATGCATTCAGAAAGATCTATTCCTCCATGAATAGATTACAATATGTGATAGCACTCCTACTTTATCTTAAGGCATATTAGATCTATACCAAAGGAAAGATATCTATAGAAAATTAAGGCTAGCTTGCATATAAAACTCTTAAAAGGTGAAGGAAATGCAAAAGTTAATAATTAGGGTAGCAAGGCTATAAGGTATATATTAAGATTAGCTAGTTAATACTTGTAATTTTTAAGATAGTATAAAATTCAAAAGGATTCAAGTAGACTTAGAGTGTTAGTAAGCCTTTGAATAATAAAAGCATTAGCTAAAAATTTCATCATTTTTATCAGCCTTGGGATCAATGGAATAATTAATCATTTTGGATATAGTCTTTAAATCTATTTTGATTAGGGAGGAAAAGAGTAATCAAAGATGATAAATTACGTAATTCATTATAAGGTCCAAAGTTGAAGTACCTAAAAGTAGAGAAGGAAATTTATGCATTTCTCATTAGCACAAGAAAAACAAGGCCTTCTTTTTAAGCATATACTATTAATGTATGTACAAATCTCCTATTAAGGTAAGTACTTTATAAACCAAAAGTATCAAGAATACTTATGAAGTGTTCAATTGATCTTGAAGTGATTGACATTAGATACATCCTAATAAACTCTTCAAAATTCCTATTTATAGAAATTTCGTACTTTAAATGTTGATGCACCTTGAAAAAAGAGAAAAAAAAAACAATAAGAACAACTTACCAATTTGGACAATACAAATGGATGGAGCCATATGAGACAGACGTAACGATATAATGATATATTTGGGAGATCCAATAAGAATAGTAATGGATTAAGTAGTTTAACATCAATTTACACCATCTAATAATAAGGTAAAATATTAGGCATTGTTATTTAGGTTGAAATTAAACTAAGAACTATATATCATATCTATAACCATAAGGTCAGACTCACAACTAGTACTAAAGAAAATCAATAAAATGTATGAGATGAAATATGACAATTTGTAAAGTACAAGAAAAATTTAGGAATATGAATGAAAACATACATAGAAGTATTGAATCAATACCTTAGTAAAAACATTATGTCTATCTTTCTAAAATATAAGCCAGAAGAGGTGTTGTGCCTAAAGAAGTATTTTATGAAGAAAAAACAATGCCAATTCCATCATAAATAAATTATGTAGATATCACTAAGGAAGACAAAGCATATTGGACATATTTAATAAAAAGTACTTATTATAGAGGAGATTCCCAGAAGATCATAAACAGGTAAAAAAGATTTTGGCATAAGCCTTAAGGTATTCAATTATAAATGAAAAATTGTTTAAGAAATATTTTACCTTACCATACCTAAGATGCATTCCAAAACTGAAAGTACAATACATCCTCATCAAGATACATGAAAAAGTATGCATCATTCATTAGAGAAGATTATCATTGGCTCATAGGATCTTAAGGTGGGATAATTTCTTAGCCTAAAATTTAAAAGGATGCTTAAGAATTTATGAAAAGATTATATATGTGTCAAATTTATTGAGATTCATATCATTAACATGTTTTCGATCATATTACAATATCTCGTGTGATCTTTTTTACTCAATGGCGAATGGTGTCCTTGAACCATTTCCTCCCTCTATAAGATAACTCAAATTCCTCCTAATTATGGTTGAATATTTTATAATGAGGTTTTAGGTTAAACCATTAACCAATGTGATATAATAAATAGTGAAATATTCTTGAAGAAAATATCATATGCATATATGGAGTCCCTTTAGTAATTATCATGGACAATGGAATCTAATTCAACAGTAGATCATTAATAAAATATTATTTGAAGAATTATAAATCAAATATTATATCACATTTATAGCATACTTATAGGCCAATTGATTTGCGGAGTTCACAAATTAAACAATATTTTAAAGATTGAAGGCTAAGGTTAAGAATGTTAAAGGTAATTGGGCTAATAAGATATATAATATATTTTAAGCATATCGAACAAACCCAAGAATCCCTACCAGAGAAACAACCTTCAGCCTCACCTTCGGAATATAATTCCAAATTCTTATAGGGTTAAAATTACTAAGAAAAAGGGTACAAGCATATCAAACGTAAGTAAAATTAAGAAATTGCACTTAGAATTGGATATAACCAAAGAACATACGGGCATCACAAGTATAAAAAGTGAAGCTTAGCAATAAAGGATCAAACAACTAAACTATCAGGGAAAAATAAGAATTTTATAATAGGCATAATTTATTAAAAAACTCATATTTAACTAGTCAGTTCCCTATCATATTAAATTCATACTAACAAGTTATAATATTAAAGTCATAATTTAACCTAGAAGTTATAAGCTCAACAGGCTAGGTAATTTTAAAATGAACAAGACTCATCTAAGAAAATATTTACATTAGATAGATATTCCAAACTTCTATATATATTATTCAAATACTCTTTTTTAACAAAATGTTGCATGTTTAATTCCAAATTAAATTAAGCCCTAAAAATTGGAAACCTATATGTTGAAAATTATTAAGTTTAAATGTCTTTTTAGCTCCTTGACTCCAAATTAAAAACTTCTAAGTTGAAAAATCTTAAGTCCAAGAGAAGTCTCCTTATCTCCCTTACTCTAAACTAAAAATATGTAGGTTAGAATATAAGATAAGTTTCCTTAGCTCCCCAGCTCAAAAATTAAAAATCAATAGGAAGAAAAGCCTTAAGTCTAAGAAAGGTCAATTTAGTTCCCTAGCTAGAAATTAAAAACTTACAGGCGGAGTATTATGATACTAGTAATAATTGTCTTTTTTTTTAAAAAATTGAATAATTATTGTATTAACTATAGCAAAGCTATCTCTACATTACAATTAGTTCACCATAAGTAAAATTATAAAACTAAAATTACAAGCTTAAGCCAAGATAGGTTACAGAAACCAATGAAATGTAACTTAAAGTACTAGAAATTCCATCTGGACTTCATTCTTGTGGATAAGTCGTGTTGATCAGATTTTACAATTATGAGGCCTTAGATCCAATTTACGATGTCATCAGCTAAGTTGTATTTAGGTACTTCCTCATTCCTAAATATCTGCTTATTTCTTTCCTTCCAAATAGAATAGCTTGTGGTAGTAAAGGCAGTTTTGTAAATAAGGGACATCTTGCAACCACAATTAGGCAGTACAAATGATCCAGTTAAGAGATGATGACCAATGATAATTAACAAAAACATCAGACAGCAAATGTAAAATTATGCTCTATACCACCTTAGAGTATCTGCATTGAAAGAATAAGTGCTCTCTATCTTCTTCCAACTCTTTACAAAGCACACAAAGATGGTCATAAGAGCCAAACCATCTATTTTTTGTATGAATCCTATTTTTGACAACCAACCAAGTGAAATAGAGGCTTTATGATTGAGGGAATGCTTCCAAAGGAGATTGAACCAAGGAACATTGCCTTAAGCTTCCTGTAGAGCCTTATAACAAAATTTATTAAAGAAATTACCTAAGGCATCTGGGACCTGAGTTACAAAATCTTGCCTATGTATATCAGTGATCTAAGGAAGAAGATCAACTAGTAAGTTGAACCCTCTAAAATTGCCCTCCCATTGCATTTGGTTCATCAAGGAAGAAGCTTTGGTATGAAGAGGAATCCTGTTTATAAGTCTAGATAATGTCTTACTTTGTATGAGAGGACTATAATATGTCCAATTATCAATCCACACCTAAATAATATCTCTACTGCCTAACACATACTTAATCAAAGGAAAAACAACTTGTCCCAAGATCAACATTTGCTAAAAAAACCAAGAGTACTCCCTTGAGGCAGATAGTTGCTAAAAGCTTTCATTATTGAGATATGTTTCATGTAGCCATTTGACTAAGATAGCATGTTTTTCATCAAAGAACCTCCAAATCCTTTTGCAAAGAAGCACTTTTTGCATAAGAGATAATCCCCAGTTGTCCTTGCTTATTAGGAATAGTCACTTCACTCCATTTAACTTTATCTTTCTTAGAGTTGTCAAAACCAGATGATAAGAAAGTTTTCATGATGCTATCAATCTTATTTATGAATTTCTTAGGAAGAATGATATGAGATATCTAATAGACATAAAGGTTTCCCAGCACAGAGATAATCAAAGTAACCCTTGTAGCAATTGACAAGAATATATTCTGCTAGCCGTGAATTCGAGTTTTAATCCTTTCAATGAGATAAATACAATCTGAATACTTTGGCTTTGCATACGAAATGGGGAGTCCCAAATACTTAAGAGGAAGATCATGGAGCCAGAGTTCAGTAATCCTAGATAGCTTTGTAGGATTCCTGACATCTTTAGAGCATTACAAACTACTTTATTGACATTCACTACTAGACCAGACCATTTAGAAAACTTTATAAGAAGTTCCTTGAGTAACTGCACTGAATGTGTGTCAGCTCCTGAGAGAAGAATCAAGTCATCAACAAACATCAAGTGGGTGAGCTTGGAAACATTACATTTATTATGGTAACAAAACCTACCATTGGGGTCAATAATCTTGTTAATGATTCAAAAAAGGCCTTCTATAACTAGAGTAAATAAATAAAGGGAGAGAGGATCACCTTGTCTGATACCTTTTGCACAAGATATTGGCATAATGGGAATCCCATTTAGAAGAATGCTGATAGCAGCAATTTGTAATCACATAAAAATCTAACTAATAAACTTAGTTGGGAATTCAAGAGCCTCCAGCCAAATTTGCACGAACTTCCAATTAACTATATCAAAAGTTGTAAAAAAATCTATCTTCCAATAAGAACTTTTGATATTCCTTCTGAAATTATAATCTTTTAAGATCTCTTGTATAAGTAGGGTGTTATCCCTAATAAATCTACTTTATATAAATGCACTTTGAGTATAATTGATTACTGTGAATAAAGCAGTCTTCAAACGATTAGCAAGGAGTTTGGAAATTACCTTGTAGACTGTGTTGCAGCACGAGATAGGTCTGTAATCTGCAAATGTATCCAAATTCAGCTTTTTGGGAACCAGGAAAATGTATGTGTGATTTATCTCTTTCAACATTTGGCAAGAGGATAAACACTCCAAGATAGCTTCAGCGAACAGGTTACTAGTAATTGCCGAAAAAACTCTATTGTGAATCCATCAGGACCAGGAGCCTTAGAGGGATGTAAATTAAATAAGTTATCCTTGACCTCCAAGTTAGTGAATAGAGCAGAGATTGATTCCTTGAGTTCGTGAGATAGGGGACTATCAAAAAGGGTGCGGATATCATAAGTATCATTGGAGCTTGCTTCAGTGCCCATAAGTTAAATAAAGTATTCCCTTGTAAGTCTAGATAGAGCATCTTGATCAGAGAAGGAGTTACCTAAGGGTCTCTAAGTTCAACAATTGTATTTCTATTCCTCCTTGCAAGTAGAGAGGCATGGAAGAATTAGTACTAGAGTCACTATCTTTAAGCCAATTAATACAAGCTTTCTTTTTAAGACTGTAATATGCAATGCCAAAACTTCTTGATGGTCTTTTAATCTAGCACTTTCTGTTTACTTCATAATAGTATTTTATGGAGATAGATAGCAAGCCTATTGAGCCTCAGCCAGCATCTGATTGGCAACCTCAGTCGGTCTCTGATTAACCTTCAAGAAAGCTTTCAAGGATTGCTTAACCCTTCTCAGCTTTTTCATTAATTGAAAAGACTTATAGCCCTCAACCTGATGATTCCAACAAGAGTCCACCAAATTCATAAACCCATCCATTTGTGAGAGACCATTAAAGAATCTGAAAGGAGCCCCTATATGTTATACAGATTGGATATTGTGAATGTTAATATAGGAATGATCAGAGAGAGAGTTTTCCCTAAATTCATCATAGAATTGAGGGAATTCAGCCAACCATCTTTGGTTTACTACAACTCTGTCAAGTTTTTTCCGAATCAAAAGTTGGCCTTGTTGCTTATTAGACTAAGTAAAAAGTCTCCCTATGTACCTTAGATCAGTGACTTTAACTTTGGAAAACATATTTGTTAATTCCCGACTTGTAGTAGTATCAAACCCCTTCCTCCTTCATTGTAGGTAAGATTGTAATTAAAATCTCTCGTTATAAGCCAAGGATGAGTCATTGTGGCTACCAAGGATTGCAAAGATTGCCATAAAATAGCTCTTTGAAAATGGAAATTGGAAGCATATATTAATAAAAGATTAAAACCTTTAACTGCCCTTTTCAATTTGTAGCTCAATTAGATAAGTTGCTCATTTTCTGCCGTTACTTGAGCCGCGATTTTATTGGAGTTTTAAAAACATATAATCCCTCCATTGAAGTGCTAAGAATGATTTGAAACAGCCTACCACTCAGCTCCCAAAAGCTTTGAAACTGAAATTGTGTGCGCAAATTTTATTTTAGTTTCTAACAGCCCTACAATTAAAGGTTTTTTGTCCCACACCATCTCCTGAACCATTGCTTTTTTAGAATCATTTAGGGAAGATTCCCCTATGAACTTACTTTTGGCCCATTTCCTTGAAGAACACCTTTTAGAGCTAGTCGATTGAGCTACTAAATTTGCACTAGGTTTGGGTTCAGCTATACATATAGCTCTCTTTTGTAACTGGTGTTTCGCAATTATTTCACCTTGCTCGACTTGTTGAAGAATGTGATTGTCAGGATGGATTAGCACACTGCATTCTGCTATCCCAATAGAGCAGTTCCCTATCTCAGCTATTGGAATTGCCTTCTCTACTGATATGACACTCAATCCCCCTTGGATAGATTGCTTATTCAAGTCATTGGAGAGTTCATATTGTAAGTTAGTTGTTAATGATGATGGTTACTGCCCTTGCATCAAATTGTCCTGGGTTTGGAAAATATGTAGTTGTTCAAAATGGTTGACTATACTTGCAACAACAAGTGAAGGGGCCAAGTTCTCGCCTCTAGTAAGATTGTCCCTCGCAATTTCATTAGAATCCTAGACTATTTGCTCATCTATTTCAGTCACCAACATTTTATGATCATTACCAAGCTGTATATTCACTTCACCACTGAGAGTCATAACAATAGTATTCACTAAATCTCTGTTCTGTAGTTCAAGTTGCTTATCAGGTAATTGCTCCACAACAGTACCAGTCGAAGCTTCTTTAATTAAAAGTATGTTTTCCTCAATAATCTGCTTATACATAACTAATTTTTGCTTCAAGTCCCTGCCTCTAGATTCCAGCTCTTTGCTAACTAGGCCATGGTGTTCCATTATCTCTATAGATTCATCTGTTTCCCCTTTAGAGGCCTCTAATTCAACAGACCCCATAAGCTCATTTTGACTCCCTATTTTAAACTTATTTCTAGTTGGTTGCCATACTTTCTTCCCAGTGCTTGGTTTCCAAAGGTAGGAAATATTGACAGTAAAGCTCATCAACTCCCCATTCCCTCCTAACTTCATGATAGGCAAATGATCAAATAGAATAAAGTCTCTCCTCACTTAAAAACAAATTTTTGCAAAACACACATGCTCCATATGAGCAGTTTGAGTATCCATGCCTATGGGTTTACCGAGAGAACTAGCTAGAAAGCTCAGTCCATCCACAATCCAAAATTCCAATGGAACATTATGAAAATGGACCCATAGCAGAATAGTTTCTATATTACCTGAGTTGAACTCAATTCTTGGTCTCCATCTTTGGATGAATAACGGTTGTCCACTAATATGGCATGACCATTGTTCCAGTATTTCTCGAATGCTACTCTCTGAGTTAAACTTGAATAGGAATGAATTATCATCTCGTAGCATGACTTTATCTAAGCCTTTCTTTCCCCACCGAGCCCTTGCCTAAGCTTGCACAATTGGAAAAGATATTCGCTTGCTCCAGAACACCCCAACCAAAGCAAAAGCCCAAACATTGGCTCCAGATTTAAGGAGCTCCATAGGTGGCATTAAAATGCCATCCTTCATGACATTCTGAAAATGTCATAGCTTACCCCGATTACACTGGATTTGGGGCCTGGATTATCATGCTTTACCGTTGTGCCTCATGCTCACCTCATCAGCCTTCAACTTTGGATCTGGGTTTGTAGGGTTCTGTATGGGTGGAAGGGTAGGGAAATGCTCTAAGGACAAATTAGAGGGGATAAACCTCCCTCGTTATCCATGAGCCAGGCCTGGGAAAACCTTCAGAGATTAACTAACTAAAATTAATAACCTAAAATAACAAGCCAAATTAATAAATAAGAATGAAACAATCGATTGATAAACAAGATCCACATATAGAATTCCCTAAAAACTTTCCAAGTTAAATTTATCTTGATTCAGTTATTAACCCTAACTTTTTGGTCGTGTAGATATTCTAGAATTATAACTGTTTTCTCTCTTAAAAATTATAGCTTATATCCTAAAGTTGATTGATAGAAATCTATTCATAATTAAAACCCTTACGTATTAAATTGTTCTACAAATTCCTTTCTTAGATTTAACTCTACCTCAAAAAAATTATATTGTCCTATCTCTAAGATTTCATGCAACTCTTATTATTCATGCCATAATCTATTAATGCATACAATTTCTTAATCCCTATATATGAAACCTAAATTTAATCAAAATACTATTTAATTCAAACACAAGAAGTAATTGTAAATATTTGATAAGCTAACTAGGGTCTTTAACTACGTTAAAGAATTAATAAAAGATAGTTCTAGGGTTCATCCCATCTAGATATATCTTGATTTGGTTAGTACCAAGACAAAGAAAACCAACAATAACCAAGAAAGAATCCAAAATAAAATAACTCATAGTCATGGATCTTAAAATCTTGAAGATCTTCACTTGATTCTTAATAGAAATCCTTTCTTCCTTTCCAAATTTTCTCCTTTCTTAGTTTAATATGCATTAATTATCCCCTTAACCTTTTTATATCCAAAAAACCTTAAAAAAATTATAACACTATGACTAACTCATGTCAAATATGGACCTGTCTTGGACATGTATTTTTCTCATTGTAAAAAACCTAAAATTTTTATAAAATTCACTACCAATATATGTCCTCAAAACATATTCATGTTGGACTTGTGGTCCTCAACAATAAACATGGATTGAATGCGGTTCTGTGTTTTGGACCCATATTCTAGCTCCTTCTCTAAAATTATGCTAAAACTTCTCTAACTTATCTCTAACTTACCTAAATTCCTTCCTTCTCTTTACGGAGCTAAAATAAGGCCTGAAAAATAAAATGTAAGTTATATAGAGTACCAAATCCTATAAAAATGAAAAAAAGAAACATTCTCAAAACCATGCTAATATTATAGTATAATTAACATTTCTCAAACTGCCCCACACTTAAGCATTTTTTTTCCTTAAGCAAATCGATTTAATCATTCTCAATTTAAATAGGTGGCAATTCTTAGAAAGAATTTAACAAATCAATCGAATCAATCAAAACTCTCCATCATTCATTCGATTGCAAGTTTATCTATTTGGTAGGTGTTTAGCTACTTACATTAAGCCATAAATCAATTTAATTTAGACTCCAAAATCCTTCAAACTTTAACTTAATCAACAAAATTAAACCTAATGTTTAAAGTAAACAAATATGAGAAAGTTGGGTTGACTTTTAAAAATATTTATAACCCTTATTGACAAAAAAGCAAAAGACTTACTTTAAATTCACATAGGAATAGTTAAAATCTTATTTTAAAAGTCGCCTAACCTTTTGATATGGAAGTAAACCCATTTTCATTAATACTCTTGGTCACTCAATTAGGTCTTTCAAATAGCTACTAGCTCCACTTTTTAAGTTTAGCTTTTTGCACTTGGTTTGAAGTTAGGGGAGTTAATTTATTTTATGCTTACTTTTTCACATAGATCATTTTTTGTTTTAGTGAGATACTAAAAATGCTTGAAAAGAATTTATTTCTAACTCAAGTATATCCAAATTGTACAAAAAGTATCATAATGCAAATTATCTATTTTAAAAAATAATAAAGCAAATTAAAATTAACTTAATCCTTATCGCTTATGACTATTTAAATAAACAAATCAAATCACAATAATAACTAACTTATAATGAATTAT
>JANIHZ010000209.1:59642809-59660365 GCA_027478365.1 Erythroxylum rufum | reverse complement strand
TTAAAATTTTAATGTAACTTAAAAATTTTAATAATCTCTTTATATTAGTAAAAAATATATATAATAACATTAGTAAATTTTAAATTAAACATATAATTATGAGTAATTACATATATATAAAAATAGCGTTAATAAAACATATAGTTAAAGCGGTTTAGACAATTTATTTTAATAGTAGTGGGCCTAATTTCCAAAAATTTCAAACGTAAGATTATGATTGTACATTGATTGCTTAACTTGATATTGAACAGTACCAAGGTCCCTTTGTTGAGTAGCTATGGTTTGTTATTTATAAATTAGGTAATACATCGATAATTATAATTCCAAATTTACCAAGGGTATTTTTCTAATATGTAAAATTCGTAATGAAGCATTGATCTGTAACCAATCTTATGATAATTAATTGCATTAAAAGCCCTACTCAATCATTATTTATGCTTTAAATGCTGCCTAAGGAATGATAAATTCAGATCTACTTAAATAAATTATACAGCTTTCTTAATTAACTTCTTCAGTTAAACTTTAAGTCTCATGTGAGTCTTTCTAAACTCATCTCACTAAACCAGAATATTAGTCAATGGCTTTGGAGATAAGAAATGACTTAGAAGTATCGTTGTCCTTGTCTACATTATACTACACAAAACTAGAAATTGTTGAGAACTTTTTCTATTTGTCTTTAATTAACCATTTACTAAAAATTTTAGGTGAAACAAATATAACAATGGACAAGAGAAGAAAAGTGAAATTAAAAAGATTTTGACTTTTAAGAAATCATTTTTCTCTTAAAAATATACACAACTTTGTCATTTAACCTATTTTTCAATTCATATGCTTTTCAAAACTTAGAGTGTCATAATTTTAGAACTAATTAAATAAATTATTAGCATTTTTATTTTTATCGTTTTATTAGGAACTCATATTCTAAGTTTCCCTTCTTCTTTTTTTATTATGACTAACTATAAACACTTACTTGAACAAGTGGCTACCAAGTTTCCAAGATTACTTAGTGCAGTAAAAGTAATCAGTAATATAATTATTTGAACTCCTATGGATAATAATTATCCATAGATCTCTAAATTTCAAAATTAAGTCAGACCATTTTATTGTCAAGAATAGTTAATCATAACAATTTCGACAACAACATCTGTAAATAGCTGGAACCTGTTGTGAATAAACATTGTGGGAGTACATTAGCATATGCATGTTGGGAAGGTATAACATTAGGACCACAAGATTAAAAGAGGATTCAAATTACATGACATCACAGGTATACATATGTATACATATAGACACATAAACAAGCAAGGATTAGGTTTGGGTGGAGAAATGCGAAAGAGGGAAGACTTTTTGGCAATGTATCCAACATTAAAAAAAAAAAAAAAAAAGTGTATCATTAGGAAGGAGGTTAAAGTAGACTACATCTTTCTTTCCATAAGGAAAGTATTGCCTATGTTACTTTTGTAGGTGAAATGCCATGAAGCTCACCTCATTTCTATGAAAATAGAACCGGTGGTCCATGAATAATCATGGTCGTAAAAAGTTAAAGAAAAATGTATTTAAATTAATAATTAACTTAATACCCAACAACTATTAAAGATATATTTCTTGCATGCGTAGGGTTACGAAGAAGTCATGAATTGCATATGTAGTGAATATATTTATTTTGTGACCCAAAGATTCCAATCACGTGTCTTGTAATTTGTATACACTTAGCGAGCACATTGCATCTTATTATTCCATGCTTTACTTAATGTTGTAAGCAAGTAATAGCGAAAATAATTTTGTTCAAGAGTTCCCCATGTGTGAAATGGGATGATAGACTTCATTACACTTGATTTAATCAACTACCATCACTAGTGAAAGTGTGTGGGAGTTATTGAAGCATGATTGGATGTTATTGACATGCTGACAATATGAAGAGTGATGAGAAAAAGAACTTGGGAGGAGAAATTTTAGAGCAATAATTTCACCGAAAGACATTAGGGCATGATTTTCTGACTCTGCCATAATGGCATGCCAAAGACATGATAAAACCTGTTATGTGACATTCTCACTATAGTTTTTTGGATATACTAAAATTAACATTCCTTAATGATTAACCTACAAAGCATAATAACCCTTGAGCGGAATTGTCTCACCAAATTCTAACTTCATTTTAAGCTTAACTTGGCAGAACAATCATATCTTATGAACGTAACTTGTTAATTAGAGTCTTCAATTCAATTCCCATCCAAATTAACCGTTATGATTATGAAAGAACATAAATAGATGAACATGATGGATGGAAAAAAACATAAGAGAGAAGGTTCGTAATTAGCAAAAGAGGATTTTTAAAAAAGCACAATTATAGATGTACAATGAGTAGGGCATTGGAATGAGGAGGGGGAAAGATTCTCATTCTTGTATAAAGAGAAGGGTAGTCGTCCTATTCTAATCATTATATTTTCTTTACCTTTAACTCAAATGAAATGAGTGGAGCGAAGCACATACCATACTTGTGAAAAGCAACAAGATTGAGAGAAGTTATTAGTAGGTGAGCAGTCAGCATTGGTATGCCCTTGCCGACAAGAATTTCTGTCTCGCAACTTAGTTATTAGAAGACCCCAAAGTGGTACAATAATACCATACTCAAATGCCTCTCTATTTTTCTACTCCATTCACTCACTCACCTAAAAGTGAAATCCCACTTGATTTGTCACCTCTTTTACTGTTTATTTGCGGTAGTGGGTGGGTGGATATGATGCAAGTGAACGACTCGGCATCTTGGAAACGATACCCTGTGAGAAAAAAAATTTCAAAGTGAAGCCATATTCATCCATAGTAGGAGTAGTACTATTGCTCTTGACTTTTCATACTTGGGATAAATAAATGCCGACGAGTTGCCCTTGGCTTGCCATGCCAGTCTCTTTATCAAGTTTTGCCTAATAATAGGAGCAAGTAAGTAGGCCGGTAAAAAAATGTCAACTCTCTCTTGAATTTCTTGATCACTTTTTGGATTTTGGTTTCATGAGCATGAAATTCATCCCAACTTTTATCCTGACGTGTGAAAGATATGGCCTGGAATGGGACGTGTAAATAATTTTTACCATAAATACCAAAGTCTCTTCGTCCATGCCACCGTCGTCAGAATGATAGTTTGAAAACTTCTGAAAGCTTTGCCATGTACGACATCAGAGCTTTTATAGTTCTGATTGTAAGCGAGGCTATACAATTTGTAGCAATTGATTCAGATGAACAAGACATTTTGTTGATTGTCATTTAGCAATTATAATCTATAAAAATAAAATTCATCTTAGAAAGACGAACACGCGTAAAGCTGAAGATAGCTTATTGGGGAGAATTACATAGACAGGGCAGGTGGTTAAGAATATTAATGTACAAAACATGGTCTCTTCCTCTTAAAAATTTTCAGATTCCAACATCGTTTATGAACATGGAAAACAGATAGAATTGGTAATAAAATTTTGTTGCAGAATCGCTCTCAAGCATCTTTTGTGGTGCTCCATTCCGACAACCTTCCTTTGTTTTGGGTCCTCTTTAAAACACCTTTCTCGCAATTATGGGGAAGCATTGCCCAATTACCCTGCATGAAGGTCACGAGCTTTAGAATGTTTAAAAGAGAAGCTACCTCTCTCTCTCTCTCTCTCTATATATATATATATATATATAACTTTCTCTATCTCTCACTGTGTTCATGGCAATCGAAGTTTTGAAAAAGACTTCCACTCCTTTGTTGGTGGGTCTCCACACCAAAACCCAAAAAGACACAAAAATCAGTAGATATGGATGGAGATAACCAAAAACAGTTAGAAGTGCTACTCCAGCTAGAAAGGTTGCTCTCAGGACCTTCCCTGAGGTTGTTGACCCATGTTGCTGCACCTCGGCTTCCCATTTACCCTACCGGCTTGTTTGAACAAAGCTCTGGCCTTTCATGAAAAGACATTCTCAGTTCTGAGAAAGTTTTTCAAGTCAAGAACTTCTTGGATCCTTCTGCCAGAATTCCTACCTTTAATCATGCTCATACTGTATTCCACTGACCACCAACATTTTTACCTTGGCCTCTCCAGTCTAACAGTATCTTGTCCAATGCATCTGCCATCAAACAGTGACTAATTTAGCACGATTAATCTTTAACTTCTTCAGTTCAACTAACTAAATTCTCGAATGGTTTAAAGTTTCTCTCCTTTTCCAGATCTGACACTTGAACATATTAAGCTTGATTAAAAGAAAAAAAAACTTAAACTTGCATCTTTAGGAAGGACTAATTATTGAAAATAACATTTAAAATGAAGAAAAGAGCACATCCAGTTCGGGAATTTTATGGTGCAAAAAACGTTGGAGTTAACATCAAGGGAACTGTTGGGATATTTCATATTATTTAATTTTGATATTTTTTATTATTAGATATTTAAGATAATGATTAAAAATATAAATCAAGAAGTTTTGAATTGGATTTTTAAATAATGTTGTTGCACAAATAGAAGTCTTATCTTAAATGAAGATTGGAGTGGATTACGTTTCTTTTTACAATATGGATAATACAAGATGACATGTGAGTTATCTGATTTGAAGGTTTCTATGTTTAAAATTTTTGACTGCTGCGTGATTAAGTTCTTTGAGGGACACATGTGAGTTATTGGGTGATTTTCTTCTTGGTGGACGTTGTCGTGAACGCTGTTGTGTTGGTCTTATTGCGTGGGTTACTGGGTGTTGTCTTTGTTTTGCAGAAAAATACGTGAGCATTTTGGTGAGATTTTCTAGTGAGTTTGATGGTGAATGGATAAGAAAAGTATGCAGTTTTGATTTGAATATTTTACTGCATTGAAGGAGGCTTGTGTGAGGGAATTTGTGGTGGTGTCTTGATATTGGTTGATTGATTGTGTATGGAAAAAATCATGTTGCTATGTGTTGCGAATATAGTGAGATAGCTGAAGGAGTGTTGCTGTGTGGGTGATTTTTCTTGTTTAAAATTTTATGTGTGTTATCTTGCTTCTATACTACACACACATGAGTAACTTGGTAAAAGTTACGGCTAGGTGATGATTGATGGTGTGTGCGTGAACGGTGAAACCGATTTGAGGGATTGTGTACGTGGACTTAAGTAAGTGTGGTGTGTGTGTATGTGACTCCTTACCTGGTTTAGCAGTGTGTATGCATGACAGTGTCGTGAGCTGAAGGATAGATTTTATGAGTTGCAAATTTTGTGACGGTGCATGTATGACTCTTTTATGTGTAACTCTCTCTTTATCTTGTTTTGTGTTGGTTGTTGGTGAATTACCAGATCATATGATAGTGGAGTGCAGAAAATTTCAAGCCAGTAGCAAATTGGATAGCTAGTGACATTGGTGAATAACTATCAGATTAATCCTTAGAAGAGTCTGAAAATTTTGGGAAGTTGTTCTTTGTCTTTTTCTGAAATATTTTTATTTATGTTGAACTTTATTTAATCATTTAAGTTATTTATTTAGGTTCATTAGTTATAAGATAGTTTAAAAAAAAATCCTCTATTGAGGTTAATACAAGACGATCGTACTATTAGGTGTGAATTATTTTCACAGATACTAAGGACGAGGGATAGTGTCAAGGGTTGAAAAATGTCAGCTTAGTAAAGTCTTGTACAAAACTATTATCGTTAGTGAATAAATTAAGTTAGGTGAAAGCTCCATAAACGTAAGTAAAGTGTACCAAACTATGTGACTAAATTTCAGTATTAATCTATTAAATTTTATATTTATTTTTCTGTTTTTGCTTGTGCTAACAAATTAACAGTTACTGATACAATTATTTTATATTTGATAATCGACGGATACAGTTTTTCATCCAGGGAAGTCGCTTGCATAGTTGGTAATCTATACATTTGTCAAACTGAAATTAGGTGTGTGCTTTCAGACAGGAACTTCCAACTTCTGATACATCAAAAGGTGCATTTGATGTAATGTTCATCGAAGAGTCTTTTCCATTTTTAAGGCCAAACCGACCGCCTAGCGACCTATGAATGAACATGCAAAGATCGACAAATAGAGTCCCAAGCCGGAAACAAAAAAGAACAGATTAAAAGATTTTAGACAGAAACCTTTCACTTGTCCTATCATTCATTAAAAAAGAACACAAGATGAAACTAAAAGAATGTGGCAGAACTTGCTTGATGTTCAAGGAATTACCAGGTCATCAAGCAAGACATCAAATGGCATTTGGATGGAACTAATATGAACATGTGACAAACTCCGAAAGCAGAGACCCAATGGCTAATGTTAAGTAAGTAAAATTTACAATGCCACACAGTGATAGAGCTCAGTTCGGGAGTCTTAATTGTAGATAGAAGAACTTGTGCAGTTTACAGAATAACTGCTTAACTTCAAAACACTCAGAAATGGCGACCTGAAATCAATACGAGACAATCAAGTACTTGGAAAATTAATTTAATCACTATCCACCAAACTCAAAAAATTTCATGGATTTCTTATTATATATGGCAATTGAAAGTTGTGTACTGCAGAACGAAGGTATACAATTGCTCTTGTTTTAAGTGCCTCATAATAACACAGCTAAAATCTCAGAAATACAGGAGAAAGAATTGACTACCCTTAATCAATATTAGCCGTCATTTCTCCAAATTAAATAACTTGAGAAGTTTTACAACACCCTTCCTGATCTATGGTGACTGTCATACATGGATCGCTATCTTTACAAACAAGATCATCTTTCTGCAAATCAGAAACTCCAAAAATGATTATAGGATGAAAGATGGACGACCGTTCAATCATGAGGCCACAGATAACTAGGCCTACAAAACTAAATCCCCTATCAGATTCACTCTTCTTCCCAAACTGATCGCCCCTAAAATTTCCCTAAATAGCAAGTAAAGAAGTACAAAAAGGAAAACAAATGATTAAACAGTGGAAAGAATTTAATAAATCCTACTAATTTAGAGAACTGAAAGGAAAGAAGAAAAAAATTGTTACACTGACGATGTATCAGCAAGAACTTCATTTAACACATCATCCTCACCGTTAGCCAGTGCAAAAAGCTCTGCATCCTTTTCCTCATCGCTTACAAGGTCTCGCCTCTCAAGCTTAGAGTGAGCAGCAATGGATATTAGCTTTTGTGCCCTCTCCATGCCTGCCCTTGAATTTCCAACCCATCTCAACAAAGACAAATTGCATTTGAAACCACATGAAGTAGCATGAAGGAAAATAAGCCTTACTGCAACTTTCCCTAGCGACTTGAACTCAGTAAGGTACGTTTCCCAAACAAGCCTACTACTTTGGGGATTGACAATTCTCATTTTGCCAGTAATTGGATCCCTCTCCTTTATCTGGACAGCCCTTGCATACACCGGATCGAGCCCTTCTGTTCTCCATTTCATGAGTTCCATTAATGCAATATGAGCTTCCTCCCTCGAAACAAGCCTAGTTATGAGCTTGTCCACATCTTTCTCCTGTTCTGGTGTTAAGTATTTGAAAGGAGGAAGGTACTTGCCACTAGTGTCCCTAAGCAAATAGAGGGGATCAAGAATGTACGCAGCCGCCCAAGCAGGATGATAATTTTTCTTGAACCTCCTTTCGATCACTTTCTCAACTGTTGCTTCTGCAGAATGGAACTTGGAACACCAATCCTTAACTTTTACTTTGAGTTCCTCCCAAAGTGGCAGGCATTGCCCAACCAACGGCCTATCTGCTTCAATCTCTTGGGCCATTTCCTTGACCAACTTGACCAACGAGTGTACTGCCTCTAGTTCATTCCAAAATCCCACATCTCCAATCATCCCAGCAATTTCTCTCCCAACAGGATCCTCCACGGACACCATCTTAAAAGATTCATCGAGCAAAACCAACTGCAGTGCACGAGCTGAGCTGAGTATGTCCCCTAGCATTGTATAGACAGGTGCAAAATCCATCTTATCATACTCGCGCGAGGGTGGCACTCTCAGCAACAGCGCGTTTCCATATTCTTGCGACTGATATTTTAGAAAACTATTTCGAATTGGGGTGTTACTGTTAAAAAAAGAAGCAAGCTTGAAGCAATTATCGCACACGTTCTTGAACAAAGGAAGCTCCTTGCTGAAATCCTTAATCAAACTAGTGAATCCTTGAAACTGACACGAAAGGTTGACCATCCAATGGTTCTGATTCTCTAAGTTTCTCAATGCCTTGGACTTAAACCTGTCTGCAACTATACCTACACACTGTTGCACAACATTTCCACAGATTTCACTCATCGTCTCCCAAAAAACATCCTGTGCATATTTAGACGGTACTGATCCACTAACAAACACGGCTTTCCGATACAAACTAGTCCCATTAGGCAAATTAACAGTCAAATTGACCAAATTCACGTCATTAAAACTCTCATAACTCTTGACCTTCCAACCATCAGACGCAATCTGAAAAAACATAGCATCTCTAATCCTCGACTCAGACTCAGCCTTCGCTTCCTCGTACTTAACATCCAACCTCCCGCCAACAAACTCTCTTCTCGAAACCGCAGGCAATCCAACTTGATTCAAGAATGCCTTGAACTTAGGATGCTCCAAACTCGAAAAAGACACCGACCCGCAAGACTCATAAACCCAATCAGCCAAGTAATCAAGGGCACAGTCAATCTGGGTCTTGCTCAAAGCTGGTCCTGGCGATGTTTTAGGACTCTTTAGCTTCTTCACACTGTCTTCAAGCATAGCCAAAGCACCCAAATCTTCTTTTCCACCAGAAAGCATCAAATGCGGTTGTTGAGGCAACATAGCCACTTCACCAGAGTATCTCGATGGATCTACCATAGCAATAGGACTTATTTGATACGACGTGGCCGAAGCCGACGTAGCAACCGCCGTAACCGGATAAGAAGACGCCGAAATTCCCGAACTTGCACCGGCAGAACGTTTCCGGTTACTGTGCACTAACGTGGCGACAACGGAGGCTGAAGGCACGGTGGTGTTGGACGACGGGGATATAGATGAAATGGGTTTGGGCAGTGAGTTGAAATTCGGACAAGTCCCGCGTTTTAGATGCTCCGAGGCCGTGCGAGACGGGTTCGAAGCAGAGAAAACGGCGTCGCACAAAGAGCACCTAAGCTTCACGGCTTTCGGGAGGCCGGTCTCGTTGCTGTGCACTAACATGGGCTCAAGGTGAGTCCAGTACCACGCGCCTTTTCCCTTTATAGCTTTGGTTCTGACCATGACGAGGCCATCGTAGCGTTTGTGGACCGCCTTCGCCGTGAGCTCGTCGGCTGAGGCGGTTGTTTCCACCGGAGACGTGGCGGTGTTTGTGGTTGTGGCCATTGTAATAAGAGAAAAGAATAACGTGAAAGTTTGAGTCTTTCTGGAGGACTTCAGAGCATATGGTTTTATTGCTAGTTTATCAGTTGCATTCAGCTAGGAGAGGCCGTCCGGCTGTGGTAGCCGGATTTTGATCCTCCGGCTGGTGTCCATGCCGGAGACCGGCGATCCAAGTTGATATATTTATGTGGTCTCGGTTTCACTGACGGGTCCTTGGAGCTGTAATTGAGAGGTAGTTTTGGAAGACAGAAAAGAAGAAGAGTCCGTGGGAAAGAGAAAATTTTTGAAGGGAAGAAGAAATAGTTGGCGAGCGACGTACACGGGAAAACCCGCGCCGAGTATATGCGCGTGGGGAACATGGAAAAGCTAAGTTGATGGAAACTGCTAGATCAAAGCAACACAAGCGTCCGACGTTCGAAAACACTGCTGACATTGGATGTTAGTTCCAGGTGATTGGGGAGTGAGGGACACGCACTGTGGAAAGGGGTTCTTGATTTGATATCCCCTACATGCTTTTGCCTAAAATATTTATATTGTTTTCTGCTAATTTACTTGTAATTTTTGAGTGGGGATGGAAGTTTCCTCTTGTGACTTCTTGTTGATGTGGTTATGTTCAGGGTTGTGGACAGAAAGAGCAACCTAGGAATTCAACTGGATACCATTAATAACAGGCAGGCAGTGTTGACCAAGACACACCCAATTACAATAGCAATTGCAATTACAATTTGTTTGGAAAAGGCCAAGACCCTTTATATATTTTTATTCATATAAGCCTTTAAAACCCCATGCCCCATAGAGTAGGAGTAGGTAGCAAGTTGGCACCAAGCATTACGAAATGGATGTTACAATTTTCCTAACACCCAACATAGGTTAGGGTATTACGAATACCAAGGTAAGTACCTAGTATTCCATCCCTCTGCCACATTAGGGTTTAATGCCAGCGTAAAATGATTCAATTCCTGACAATTTCTCCCAAGATGACTTCGAAATTTCAAGAATGCTGGGCCTGCTAAAGGACAAGTAGCTAGGGTTTAGGATATTTCACACCATATGAAAAAAGGGCCAAGTCCACACTATTTTTGGTTGTCATGGTCTTTCTCATTGTGAGGTGTATGCAATCATAAAATTCACAAGCTCTTACTCTTCCTGTTGTGGTTTGGCTTCACAGCGCACCATATGTGCTCAAACTTTTTTATAAGCCTGAAATTCAATTTGAAGTCGATTTTGCTTCATAACCACGTTGGGTTAAACTCAAAACTTAGTTGAACTTTAAGCGAATTAAAAAAGTCTTAGCTTAATTAGATTTGAAGTAATATTCAAATTTAAGTTAACTTTAATTTACATGTATGTTTAGGTCTTGCCTCTCTCTCTCTCTCTACGAGTGCAAGTGTTGGTCTTGCCGTTCATGTGTAAGGTGAGGTCTAGATATTATTTCTACGTTAGTCTATTTTAAATTTTCGTTTTAGCTTCATGGATTCAGGGTTACAAAGACTCTCTATTCGGGAGAAAGAAGACAGCGAGTTCGTTGTTTCTCTATAGGATGTTCAGACGGAAGACTTTGCTGCGGTTCTTAGGGACGCACAAGGTAGGTTTGTGACTGCTATTTCAGTTTTTTTCCTGCCCTGTTTGACCTAGTTCTTGTCAAAATTATGTCTATAAGGGAAGCTCTTTCTTGGCTAAAAGACCAACAGCTTGCCAAGGTTATTGTGGAGTCGAATTATTTGGCAGCTGTCCAATCAATATTAGCTCCTTTGTCAAATCGGTCTGCGATTGAAATTTTGACCCTTGATTGTTTATCATTCAAGCGACATTTCCTTTACTTGTCCTTTCAATGAACACGTAGGATTGCCAATAAGGCGGCTCATGCTTTAGCCAGGGTAGCTTTATTACATGAAAACTCACATCACTGGACTGATCGTCATTTTTGTTTAGTCTCCATTTTAAATTTAGATTGTTCGGTTTCTGTTATTGTTGAGAGGAAAAGGCTATTAGGTTCCGGGTGTACGGGGTAAGCCTGTTGGCTTGGGTTAGTTTTCTTTCTCTTCCTTACCTTTATCTGTTTTTTGCGCTAATATTGATTTTATTCTTAAAAAAAAAAGTTAACTTTAATTTTTATTAATTTTAAATTCAATTAAATTAAACTGGAATCATTAACTTTAAATCAAGCCTCATGATTAGTAGTTCTTATTTTTGTAACTAGTAATTTTACATACTCTAATTATATGTCTATCTTATTTTCTTGTAAATTATATGCATAATCTGTCTATTAAGAGCAGCTACTTAGGGTAAAGTTAGGTATTATCGATCCTCTTCAAATTTCACGCTATAATAAGACTTCAAGTTAATATTAGGGACGGCGATGATATATACCTAATTTTTATTTTACTTTATCTAAAAATAATTACAATAAAAGAGAATTATTCAAGCATCAGCCAGTTGTGCCCATCCAGAGTCTAGACCCTAGTCCTACAAAGTATGTGGGTACCGTGATTCTTCAAGGACAGTACTATGCTTACTGAACATTCTTTTTTTTAAAAAAAAAAAAAAAACTCACTGAACATTCTTACCAGTTCTACCAAACTTAGACCTTGCAAATGCTTGATGGTTCGAAGCTTTAACTATTCTATTTGAATTCAAACCCTCTCATTTCATTAAGCTATAGCTATAAGAATTTTAAGAAACGATAAACTAGAGAAGAAAAAAAAAGATTTCATGGGATGTTTCAGAATTGCCAGGAACTCAAGTGATTGGTCTCTCTCCTCTTAATAAATGAGATTGGAGTGATGAAAAGATAGTACGAAGAGACTGGGACAGATTGAGTAAATTGGGATTGCTAATTAAATGGGTTATTGGGGATGGGGTGAACCATACGGCACAACTGTCTTCCACCCTATTAGGAACTATTGGGCCATACAAGGCTGTATGACATGAAAAGCTAAAGCTTGATTGATTAGTGGCCAAGCGGAGACCTTGAGAAAAAGTCCAATTGATCTGCGAAATTCTGTGTGTGCTCGTAAAAGGTAAACCTTGAAATTTGGTCGTATGGATTTGTCTAGACCTTGTTCTTCTTTCACAAGTTTGAACACCAACACTTAAAAGAGGATCTGGGATGAATTCAAAGACAGGATATTGTCTTCGGCTTGTCATTTTCAACAAGTTCAGTGTTTTTACTAGGAATTTTGGCATTCCTTTCACAGTATATTTCTCTTGGAGCTCCCTCAGTTTCTCCAATGGAAGTAGTACTCTTACACTTCTTTTTCAGTCTTTTCTTCTCCAAACTAAGTCGGCACAAATTGATCCTGAAAGTTGTCTCTGAAAGCAAAATATGCATGAAAACTTGTTCTTGAGTCGGAAATTGATCCACCGAGCATGGAAAATAGTATTGTTCTGCGAAAACCAAGTGAAGTCAATTTATAATTTAGCCGGAAAGTCGGAAACTACTTCCATACAGTTAACTGAACATTCATATTCATATGCGTGACAAGGCCTTCCAAAATGTTGGTTCTTTCATATAGTTGTACTTCAAATTCATAGCAAGTAAAACAAAACAAATTGGTTGGAAACTTTAGTAGAAAAAAAGGTCACGAAAAGATGAAGACAATTTCTACCTTTGTTGCACCAAGAAAGAAGCAGACAGCTAGCCTATTTATCTTTCTAGCTAAAACTAACCTCAAATCACACATATCGATGTGGAGAGGGAAATTATAATACAAGTAGGTGTTTGGGTTTGGGGACATAAACAGTATAGCTTCTTCCCATGGATACCAAGAGGGATTGCAGCACGAAACAAATAATAATTTAGATACGTGAAATTTAAAGAGATCCACTTTATCTTTAATTTCTGAAAAGACGTCAAATTAACATTCCATGCAATGATATAGGGTCAAAGAAAATAATTAGAAATTTGAAAAAGAAGGAATTCCTATAGTAGTATTAGGCTCCTTTGTGAAAAGTACAATTCAAATGAGAGAGACAGGCCATGCATGATTGGTGGACCCCCGTTTGGTGAATTTGGTATTACATTAACTTGATTGGACCATCAATGGCCTGGCTGTGTATTTGATAAAAGTTTTCGCGGCCCAATATACTTGTCCGACAACTAGGCCTCATACAAGTGGGAGATCAAAGGTGTTTTGGGTATCCAAATGGAGCTGACCCACCCCATTAGATCAGCCTTTGTTTAACTGCTTGCAAATCCAATTATTATGGCCATTGTGCAGAAGATTCGTGAGAAATTCAAGGAACATAGGCATCAGTCACATGTTAAACAAGCCATCACTTACTATTACCTTTTTTCGCTAAGAAAATCTAAGACAACACTTAATATTACTACATCAGCACACCACTATCCATCCCTAAGACCGGACATGGAAATCTAAAATCCCCTCAAAATCATGGTAAATGTCCACCTGAACTACTAACAACTTCTAATTAGTCAGACTACCATATCTTCGCACAGATTTCTTGGACATTGCTTGGTGCTCCTCGGGGAGGTTACCTGAAGGGCATTTTTTCTCAACTAAACTTCTGTCAACCCATGGCTTAGTCAGACTTAAGAGCTTCTTTAGTGTGATAAAAGCCTCCATTCTGCCCACCACCACTTTTTGATCCCTGTTTTAACTACAGTTAGAAAAAAAGAGGACAAATTTATCAAAATGGTTCAAACACAAGATAGAAGAAATGCATATACCATCTCCTCAGCAGTCTATGGCAGATTAGGATATTTATGCTTTTGAAGATTGATGCTATATAACAAGTTGAAATACACAAATCATATCCAGATTTAAGAGAACAGAGTTTACCTTTTCAAGGACCTTTTTCTGATAAAGATAGCCCTAATCACAGAGAATATAACCACAGAACAATGTATCAGCTGTCGTTATATCAGAGAGTTCTATGGTTTAATGACAAGTAGTATTTGATTACCTTATCAGTTCCATATAGATAATCACAATATGTAAACACTGAAGCAAAGTTGCTCCGGCTTTGCCTCCCGACGTAATGATGGTAATCATGGTAATCGGCACCTCCATAAAATGGTATATATTTCGTGGGAGTCCAGGGGAAGTCATACCTGCATAACAACACAAATTATGAGACTGACGTCCTGTGATAAACACATGAAGACTATCTTGAAGTTATGGGGTCTAAAAACAACGGATCAACATAAAATTACAGCAACCAAACGTGAAACTGTTATGTATGACTCAAACTCTGGGAAACCTCATAATGTTCGTCTATGTTCTCAAATTGACTAAAGCAGCATAATTCCTTCGAAATGTCCACCATGTCCAAAGAGTCACCACTTTTAGGCAGTAAAAGTTCCATTTCAGAGATTCCCACTTTGTTTCTTTCTTCAAAGAGGAGGGAAAAAAGAATTTTTCTTAAAATCAAAGCATTTGTTTCACTGCTCATTTTTAAAGATTCTAGCAAGTAAATCAATCATCATCATTTCCTAGCCCTGTGCCAGCAATCAGATAGTCATTCAGAATTATGGCAGGTTGGATCTCCTGAGGTAAATACAAACCATGCACAGGTTACCGATGTACCAGGCTGGAACAAGAAGAGAAAGAATCATGTTCGGAATAATTAGGAAATAAAATTGCCAACTCCTATGTATAAAAAATCTTAATACTTCAATTTTTAAAGAATGATAATCTGTACAACTACCCATGGTGAATGACCTTGTGATGGTATAATAAGACCTCTGCACAAGAATCTTTTTGTAACTTTGCACGAAGAAAGACTTAAAGGACCAGAAGATTTCAGAGCAGTAGTTACAACAGAAATACATGGCAATGGAAAGAAATTAATGTAAAAGGATAGTTGAAAGAAGCAGGGACAAACAGAAGAATGCATCCCAAAATATTAAGATAGTACTAGTCATTCATACTTAAAGGTTGCTTGATAAGTATGTCAGTGATAAACCCTAGGGAAATAAATGTTTTAACTTAGTCACAATCTAATCCACCGAGATGTACAACAATCCCATATATGCACAGAGAAAAGCTTTTAATGATAGGAAATAGGCCATTAAGCAAAGTCTGAGAGGCTATCTGTGCACGTTATTACCATCTTGTCATGCATAAAAGAACCAACTGTTGAAACAGCTTGCTATGAAATGGCATGAAGGTAATAGGCATTTCCTCCCTTCCCGTTGAAAAGAAAAAGAAACTGTGCCAAATTTTGCAAGTTGTAGTTCTTGTATCTATCTATAGAGTCTGTTTATGAATTGCAGCTTGATTCAAGATTTCAACAACACTCACAAATAATTATGACAACTACAAAGAAGATTAGAAGAAAGGGGATCGCACTGTTTTTCTTAGTCCTCATGAATAAATGTAAGCCACTGTTGAGGATCGCTGAAATCCTTTCAATACTTTACTAGGAATTCAATAATAAAAGTGAAACGCACCAAAGAAATCCTAAAGTTTCAATCATTTCGTCATTAAAGCTGAAGCAGAAAAAAACTCAGCAGATAAGAGTGGCTAGCATGCGTACCCGCTGTGCGTCTCAATCGCTTCCATCTGCCGAAAAACAATCCACAACCAAAATGTGATCATATGTCCAGGAGCCATTGCTGGCCCGGCAAAAGATGGAATTCCAAGAATTAAGACTTCAGCCCAGTGCGCATATGGGGCAGCAAAACCAGTTGGAGCAGAGTATTCATGGTGAACCCAGTGAATTTTTTCATAGCCCCATGTAGTATGCAGAAATCTATGGATCCAGTAATTCATGTAGTCCTCCACCAAAAAATACACTAGCAGCTGTAGAAAAATTTCCCAACCAGAAGGTAGAGGTAAGCTTGTTCTGATCCCAATCATCTGTGCATAACAAAATTAGACTCCTCAAATAAGACTTCCACCTTAGTGTTCTTGAAGCTTAAAATAGTTAACATTATCAACTCACTAAATGGATGAAGACAATGGAAATAAGCTAAATTATTATTCAAAAAATTCAAAATTTAAGAAAATGACAACCTAAAGAATTTCTATACTAACTAATTGTTTCCAAACCCCCAAAATGAAAAATGAACATTTCCATCTGCAGAAGCTAAGTGATAAAATCTCCCACCAATGTTCTGAAAATCTATAACAATTACCGGAAACTAGAGCCAGTTACCCTATTTCACACAAATACAAGAATGCATGTGATTCTCAGGAGAAGTCTCTTCAGTTAAAAATGTGATCTTTAAGGGAACAGATTGAACTGGTAAGTTAAAATCCATCCTTGATAATCAAAACCCCACTAAAACATATAAAACTCATCATAACTTCTCCAAAAATCCAACAAATTCGCAAATAAAGCCGTCACCTTTATAGAAGGAAAGGAGACCAACTGAAGAGGACCCACGACGAGGAGGAACACGGTCATTACATCTTTGTAGCACCTGAACATCTCCGACAAGGACAGCTTAGCCTTGGGCTGAATCTTGTATTTTTCGAAGCCGGAAGATCGCAGGAACTCGACGAAAACTAGGGGCAGAGGCACAGCAGACAAAACCAGTAACAGAAACATGATGTTGTGGCAGTAGAGGAAGTAGTCGGATTTCTGGGCAGAGTAGTTGAACCACAGTGTCTCGGCAAAAGTGAGGTTCCGGCCGAGGGCGGAGGCCGCCTCCCCAACAGTGTGATAAGGCAGCATTGTTCGGCGGCTGAGTGTTGCTGGTGTAGAGCTACTAGAGCGGTTGGGGTTCGTTAAAATTTATGCGGGAGATTTTGAACCATTTAAGGACGAACGTAAGAGCAAAGCCATAGCGTGCTCGGCGTCGCAGGCCCACTGCCATGCACGATTGGATTGGGTCCTACGGTACCTCCTCTTTTTAGTTTAATTTTATATAAACCATTAATAAATATTAGGATTAAGACAAAAAAGGACCAAACTTACGTAGACAATAACAATTATTTTACTCTACGCATACGAATTACAGTTTAACGATACATGACGGTGAAGTGACTTACACCGGTAAACTATACATCCTGTGGTCAGTTTGACAACGACATGTCTTTGAAACACAATTTCTCTATCATAAATTGATGGACAGAATTTAGGAATGAAATTCATCTAAGCTTGAGTGTTTCCTAGTATGTCGACCGTCGAGACAAGGACAACCAGGGAAGGAATGATAGAAGGCCCACCAAGTAGAGAGAACATGGAACGGAAGTCTTGTCTTTAGGCAAAGTTACGCAGCGTTTGGTTAGCGTCTTCAGTAGATAGGGACGGGACATGACTGGGCAGGACAGGACGGGACAGAACAAGAATTGAAGACAGTAAGATGTTTGGTT
>JANIHZ010000209.1:59587026-59599899 GCA_027478365.1 Erythroxylum rufum | reverse complement strand
GATATTAAAAATATTAAATTTTAGTCATTATTTTTATTATAAATTGTTAAAACAATAATACAAGTTCTATTATTTAGTCAACAACCAATCACATAATAGTACCTAAATTAAGTAAAAGATTCTTTTTAATATTTCAAATAGAAATCCACAATGACTTTTTTTGAGGATTTTTATTTAAATTAGTCCCAAAAAAAGCTGACCATGTATTAATTAAATAGGAAACATTCCATTTTTTTCCTCTCATACCCAATACTATGAATTTAAATATAACCTTGAAGTATATGCACTACTCTTTAATCAATTACAATGGATAGTGTGTGTAAGATTTAGATGTTGAACATTCGTTTTATTATGGACTCACCAATAAAGAAAAGTATTAATTTGTCAAATGATTTTTAAAGGTATTAATTTATCTTTTGACAGGATAAATTAACGTCACAGTTTTAGCACTACGACAAAGGTCATATATAAAATGCTTTCGCAATTCAGGAAGAAGAAAGGAGATAAATAACCACTAATGAAAGAACTGGGGGAATGCGTTTCACTGACCTGTAGCTGGTCAAATGATTAAAATGTGTAACAGTTTTGAAGTGGAAAGCTACGGAGCTCTCGAGAGTGGTGATCTTTTTCAGTTAAAGCAGCCAAACACTGATTCACAACTAGAAAAGAAAAGGGGATCAGATCAACTGTGTCAAAGTCTAATGATATGTGATGGCCCTGATTGACACTTTCATGCAGAGATCGTCCCCACCACATCTTTTGATCAATGACTTCTTTTTATGGTTGTGATGCTGATTTGTGCAAATGATATGATGCGTGGACTCCATACATATTCCCCATCTTTTACCACAACTTTGTTCGTGTTCTTCCAACATGCATGATTGACCAAATTGCATTATTAAAAATCCATTACCTGTTAGTCTGGCACGAGATGTCAAGAGCAAAACACCAAGCTGGTGATTCAAGGTAACTTCTTTTACACGAGTGAAGAAGAAAATATGACTTACAAGTTGAACAAAGTGTGAAGACAGATGCAGAGTGACAGCAGTTAATGGGATGTAAGTTTTTCATGGAATAGTAAGTCATGATGTGATGTGAGGAAATATTTGATACTGTGACCAGAAAGAAGTCGTAAAGGCTTTCATAGCATTTGTGATATAATGAGGAATGCTAATGATTGAAACTGTGCTTTAGAGCTTAACACGCGAGTTATAGTAGTGCACCAAAAGAAACTTTGCCTGGGTTACTAGTTTACTACTATTCATTTCCACTCTATTATTATTCTGTTTGATGCAATGACATGCGTATTCCTAGTTTAAAAGGATGCTAGATTGAAAAGGAATTAAACTACTTGTACAAAAAGCGCTTCAACATTATGATAGTGAAGAACTAGTATAGATCAGGAAAAGGAAATCTTGTTAGGTTCCAGTACTAAACAGGAAATCTAGATTGGTGTGATATTCGAGTGATGCTCTCAATTGTTCAACAATAAAAAACTGAATGAGGGTCAAGTTGATCTCTTGGGCCATTTCTGTCGATGGAACACTTACTTTCGCCGATGAACTTGGCCTTTTAGACATAAAGAATATTTTATGTTACCGTTAGGGTTTGAATTAATGAAGTTTTTAAACTTGTATCGTTAGAATATGAAAAACCAAAGGAGGTACTAGTTTTACAAACTTTTCAATTTTTATTGTAGATGTCTCTAGCACAAACGAAAACAAAAGTAATCAAAACGAAATTATAAAAAGTACCAGAAATTTGATAACGCAGCTCGACACACTTTGCTTACGTCTGCGGGACTCTCACCTAGCTTAATACTTTCATCGAATACAATAGTTTTACCCAAGGCTTTATTGAGTCGACACTACTTAATCCTTGATACTATCTCTCAACCTCATTTGCTGTGAAAGAATTTCGCTCCCAATAGTACAACCGCCTCGTACTAACTTCGACAGAGAATTTTTTCAATCAATCTTTTAATGAAAGAACAATAAGCGAATAACTCAAGTTATCAATCAACTAAGAACAAAACAATAATACATTTGAGATAAAAGAGAAAAACAACTCTCCTAAATATGTTGCTTCATCAACGAAAGAACGGAAGTTGTTCATCGAAAGATCTACTGTGAGGTTTCAAAATCTTCACTAAAAATCCTACGTACAATAGCCACAAAACATCTCAAATCAATAACGTTTCTTCGCCGAAACATTAATCCAATAGAGTTGCAACAATTGCGATAACTACTAACGTTTTTCACACAAAAACAACAACAAGGACAGCAGCAAAAAGGAACGAGAACTTCTGGAATTTTTGCACACCTACACCAAAAACAAAAATCACAAAATTAATACTCCATCAACGATAAACAACCCAATAAAATCATGCAAACACCATAGAAAAATCAGCTGCCAAAATCCTCACACTAGACACCAAAGAAGCTCTCAATGATCTCTCAAAATAGAAGAAAACGTAGGAGGTCAAAATCTCAGAACGAACAACAAAACCGAAGTCAAGTCAATGCAAAAGACTTTGAGATGTGAAAATAGTCCAAGGTATACACAATACAATAAAACCAGTGGAGTAGTGGGGTCGATCATACGTGGTGGCAGCAGCAAGCACTGGTCACGTATCTCTGCACAGCTTAAGACGATGATATGATCATCTCATAAACACTAACCGCAAAAAGTTCACACTGGTGCATGTAAGTTGCGTTTTTTCAAGTATTTAATTAACGTTCTTCACCTTCGTTATGCCACCCTTACATAATACTCACACACACCATATTCACTTTAACGCACACTACCCTTTTAATTGCAAGACTCCCATGCAGGATACACCAAAAGCCCTTGGCCCACACGCAACACAAATTCCCATATTCTACTATCCACCAAAACCCGTGAAAAACAAATATCCCTTATCTTTTATCCACACCATCCAATAGTACACAATGACTCTTACCAACGTAATATACCACCAACGTGATAATAATAGACTTTCATTTTGTGTAGAATTATTTCACAACCATAAGTGTAGCAACTACATCAATTTAAATCCAAGTCAAATCAGAATTTTTGTTTAATCACACCAATGACCAAGCCATGGTCCTGCTGTCATCACCCAATTAAATTCAATGTAAATCTTGAAGCTACGTTATCTTATAGGTCCAATTATCTAATAATGCCAAAAGTAAATAATAAGATATATAACATATATCTTAACATAATAAAATCGCACCTTGTATGCCTTTGTTAGTAATATCAACATAATTGAAGGCGTTTCTTAGTAAATTACAAATATTGGACCTTGGGCCAATTCAAGCCTCAAGTTGAGCCCAAGTCCCCTTAGCAGGAGTCAAGTCAGGCAGCCTAACCCCCCAATCCTTTGTCATCCCTACACCCATGACCTCTTTTACTATACATACAAAGTTTGTTGTATATTATGAGAATGATTCACAAGTAGTTTAGTAGAGAAATTTAATGTGGGAATAGTCTATGATTGATTTAGTTACTAAACCTATATAGTTGTTATGAAAATAATTTTTGTATAATGTTGTTCAATAATAAAAATAAGAATATCACAAGATTTAAACATTTGGAGTTAAATATATGATCATAAATGAGTTTGTATAAAAAAAAGATATTATTATTAAGCATATTTTGACTAAGTAATTGTTAGTTGATGTTTTGACTAAAGGACTTCATCCTACCATTTTTTAATAGACTTGTTTTGATGTCCTTTTAACGTTGTTAGTTAACAATGATTGTACACTTACTCCATATACATTATCCTTTTCATGTATTTTATTGCATTATCTATATATTAATGACTATCGATTTGTCGTCAATCATACAAAATTATTTTGTATTGTAGCAAATGTATTAAGATTTTTGTCAATTTTAAGCATATTACAAATTATTAGGCATATATACAATTTGACATTAATCCTATATCTTCTAACAAATTCAGGTATCTTAAAATATTAACGAATTTATGAGGTATAGATGAATATAAATTTTATTTCATAAAAGTTTTTTCTAATACAATTTAGCATACGGTGAGAAGAAAAACATTTCTCTATTATTATTAAGTATAAAGTTTAAAGAAATTGGAACTAACAAACAAAACATGATACATTATAAACTATTGAGATACCATTATTGTATGTGGAACACCAAAATTTACAGAAATTGAAATCGACAAATAATGGTACATTATAAATTATTAAGGTACAATTATTGTTTGTCACACTCTATTTTTTAACTCATGTTGTTAAGGTTATAGATATGTGTGATTGTATCACATTTTTATCACATATGTCACATGTTTCTAATACCTTATATTAAAAGTTTTATGGATTGAAAAATAGGCTTTGATTAATAAAATTTGTGTTACCTTTAAGGTACGCAACTTGATTCAATTTAACAGCCAGCTTTGCTTTTCTAACCGATTCAAAGTCAATCATGAGATTTTATAGTTAGTCCTGTAACTTGTTCGCCTTTGACATGAAGATGAAATTTGCATGTTAATTCGCATCAAATTGACAAATGTGAAGAATTCGGGAACCTGACACGTGAAGCCTAGTTCATTATCAATTAATGTTTCCAATCCTGTATTAGGATGTTGATTAATGGAGTGAAAACCATATTGAACTCTGGTCTCACTACTAACCAGGCAAAACAAGTTCATGCACAACTCTTGATCAACGCTCTACACAACCTCGAATCTCTCTTAGTTCGACAAATTCTCCTCTCTGTCTTGAGTTACTCCACAAGTGTGTATCGATATGTGCAAAAAATTCTTTACTATTCTCAAAACCCGGATGCGTTTTCATGGAGTTGCACAATTAGATACCTTTCCCAACAGGCCCAGTTCAAGGAAGCCCTGTCTCTCTATGTCGATATGCGGAGGTTAGGAATGAGTCCGAGTTCATTTGCTGTGTCATCGGCTTTAAGGGCATGTGCTAGGATTGCAGATGATATTGGTGGAATTTCAATCCATGCGGAGAGTTATAGGTATGGTTTCTGTGGTTGCGTTTTCGTGGAAACAGCCCTTGTGGATTTGTATTCGAAACTTGGTTATTTGGATATTGCACAGAAGGTGTTTGACGAAATGGATGAGAAAAATGTTGTTTCTTGGAATTCAATTTTATATGGTTATTTGAAATATGGGAATTTAGTGGAGGCTGGGAAGGTGTTTAATCAGATTCCGAGGAAAGATGTTGTGTCGTGGAATTCGATGATTTCTGGATATGCAAAAATGGGAGATATGGACCAGGCAAGTCTTCTGTTTGAAAAGATGCCAGAGAGAAATTCAGCTTCTTGGAATACAATTATCAGTGGGTATGTGGATTCTGGTGACCTGGAATCAGCTCGACGCCTTTTTGATGAAATGCCGCACAGAACTAATGTTTCATGGATTACGATGATTGCCGGGTACTCAAAATCTGGGAACGTTGAATCTGCGTCCAAATTGTTTGTACAAATGGTTAAAAAAGATCTACCCTCCTATAATGCTATGATATCGTGCTTTGCTCAAAATAGCCGGCCCAAGGAGGCCCTGCAGTTGTTCAACAAGATGCTTGAAGATAAAGTAGAGATCCAGCCAGATGGGAAGACGTTGGTGAGTGTTATATCAGCTTGTTCCCAATTAGGGGACTTGACTCTTGGGTCATGGGTTGAGTCATATATATTTCATAGAGGAATGGAGTTTGATGACCGTTTGGTCACTGCTTTGATCGACCTTTATATGAAGTGTGGAAACTTTAATAAGGCGTATGAGCTCTTTCATGGACTTGAGAAGAAGGATGTGGTTGCATATAGTGCAATGGTCTGGGGATGTGGCATAAATGGAAAGGTTGCTGACGCCATCAAACTGTTTGAGGGAATGTTGAATGCTCAAATTCGACCTAATTTAGTAACATATACTGGAATATTAACTGCATGTAATCATAGTGGTTTGGTGGATGAAGGGAAAAGATATTTTAAAACTATGAGGGACCATGATCTTGTGCCTTGTATTGATCACTATGCAATCATTGTTGATCTCTTAGGGCGGGCTGGAAGGCTGCAAGAGGCTTATGAACTGGTAAATAGTATGCCAATGCAGCCTAATGCTGGGGTTTGGGGAGCTTTATTGCTTGCTTGTGCAGTACATAACAATGTTGAATACGGGGAGATTGCAGCTCGGCATTGCTTTGAATTAGAGCCTAAAACTACTGCTTATTATTCTCTTCTTGCTAAAATTTATGCCTCTGTCGGGAGGTGGGATGGTGCCAGGAGATTGAGAAAGGTTGTAGAAGAGAAGAAATTGGACAAGATTCCGGGCTGTAGTTGGATGGAATCAATTTAGTATTTTTTGTTTTTAGAGTACAAAGAAGTGGCTAGCCCATCTGACTTGAGTTTGAGTTAAACTGTAGTTTGCTCAATAGGAAGATCTAGATAAGATGAAGGAAAATTTTGTTCGAGATAACTTCTTTGCAGCTTCCGTGTCATCTTGTATGGTTGGGTTTCGTTATATCTTCAAGTGGCACTTTCTCACATCAAGGGAATAGCAGAAGCGAAGTTTCCCCATCTGTCTTCAATGTGTTTGATAACACCACTTTCATTATCATTGATTCTGTCACAGTAAGGTACATGGATCTCCAATAGGTTAGCCTTTTTCTTCTGTAGTTGAAGTTGACGGACCTGTTTCATTCCTGCCAATATAAGATATTGTTAATGGGCATTTTATATTGATTTTAGATATATATTTTTTTTAAAAAAAAGAAGAATAGATTGAATGAATAAAGATACAAAAATAAAAGAGTTCAAGGAATACACCAAAGTACCAAAGCAAGAAAGCTATCTACTCAAAAAGGGAAATACTACAGTAGGAAACAAACACAAAGCTTCGGAGCTTCAACAGTGGCTGGAGGTAAACAAATAGAGATGTTGCCTTTTCCACCTTACTCAAATATCATGAAAACGGAAGGGAACCTTAAATGCATAGAGAAGAGCAAAGAGATGAGCTGCATCGATGATGAAGTTTTTTGGTAATAACGATCTCCCTTATGTCCTTGAAAATCTAGGAAATCAACGACTTTTTGGTTGATGATTGATCCCAGAAACGTCTATGGTTGCATTCCTGCCATAACCTATAAACACAAACTCCCAGTATGATGAGATGGATGGGTGAGTGTACAGAAATACCATTAGTGATTTCCAAAATGGTTGTCCCTAGTTGCATCCAATAACAAGAAGCAGTGACATAATCCTAAATGGCTTTGTTGTAGGGGCATTCAAAAAATAGATGGTTGCAAGATTCTCTCTGAATTAAACACATAGGGCAATGGTTATTCAGTTGGATGTAGGGGAGCCAGTCCGCTGTAGACAACTTGTTCTGGATAGCTAACCAGAAGATGAATGAATGTTTTGGCAATAGGTGCTTGTTCCATACCTTAGGGGCCCAAGGAACTGTAGAGCGATGACTGCGGACAAAATCACAAATAGATCTGTTTGTGAGCTGCGCAAGGGGAGTACCTTTCCAGAAAAATATGTCCGGCTCCTGTGGGGAGGGAGGATAATTGGGCTGAAACTGGATTAGGCTTCTAGGAAAACTCCATTCATGGCCAACGATGAAGGTGCTCATCCGAGTTTTTAAAGGAAAGGAAGTAGTAGCTTGTGGAAAAAATCCCCCATTAATCAGAGGTCCCCTAGTGGACCAATTGTCAAACCATAAGGAGGCGAGGCGACCATCCTTAATCACACATGAGCTATCCAGATGAACTGAATCCCTCAATTTTAACAATTGAGTTAGAAAAAAGGAGTGGGAACTAGATGGCTTGACAGCCCACAGACTATGCCCCTTAAGGAAATAAACATGAAGCTATTTAATCCATAAACTCTTCTTGTCATCCAGTATCAACCATAATCTTTTGAGAATGAGAGACTGGTTAGCATCTTTAATGGAAAGAATGTTGAGGCCACCTTCTTGTTTTGGAAAGCAGATATCAGCCCATTTAACCTTGGCGGCACTCGGACGCCCATTTGGGTGACTCCAGAGAAAAGATCTAAGAGATCTCTCTATTTCTTTTATGATACTTTGAGATAAAAACATATGAGAACTCCAATACACATGCAGCGAATTCAGGACCGATTTAATAAGTTGAAGCTTATCCGCATATGATAGAGATTTATTCACCCAGGACTTTACTCTCCTTTGAATCTTGTCTAAAAGAGGGCGGCATTCAGAGAAGGTTAGTCGTTTGGTCGACACCGGGAGCCCAAGGTAAAGAAGGGGGGGAGTTTGAAGTTTCATTCCAGTGGCTTCTGCGATAGGCTGCTTCATGTGGACTGCACTTCTAGATAGAAGGAATTTGAAGATTAAGATGCAACCCAGAAGCTTGTTTGAAAACATGGAGAGCTCGCATAAAGGAGCGAATAGATGACAAATCAGCCCTGCAAAAAAGAAAAAGGTCATCAGCAAAACTAAGATTAGTGAGATTCAACTTCTTGCACTTTGCATGATATTTAAAATTGGTATCTGAGATGGTCTCCTTCTGTATGATGGCTGTGAGTACTTCCATAGCAAGAATGAAGTGGTAAGGGGATATCGGATCTCCCTGCCTGAGTCCCCTTGCAGCTTTAAAATAAGGGGTAGGAGAACCATTAACTAGAACCGAGAAAGAGGTCGAAGTAATACATTCAAGGATCCACTTAATAAACTGGGTTGGAAATCCAAATGCTTCCAGCATATAGTGAATGAATTTCCAACTAATACTATCAAAAGCTTTATGGAATTCAATCTTCAAGGTGCAGTTCGGAGGACCATTCTTAGTAGAGTAACCCTTCAACAGTTCTTGAACAATAAGAATATTGTCCCCAATATGCTTATTCAATAGGAACGCATTTTGGTTGTCACCAATCAAAGGAGCAAGAACTTGCTTCAGTTTATCAGCCAGAATTTTAGAGATCACTTTATACAGGAAATTGGCAGAAGAAATGGGACGGTAATCAGCAAAGCTCTGAGGATTTGACCCTTTAGGAATCAAACACAAGAAAGTTTTATTCAGCTCCTTTAAAAGAACACCATTGCGAAAAAATTCATGGATTGCCTCTTTGATAAAACCTCCAATTATAGGCCAAGAATGTTGGTAGAAGTAACCATTAAGACCATCCGAATTCGAGGATTTCATTCCATTCATTTGGAAGACACATTTCTCAATCTCTCGATCTTCCACAGGCTTGGTTAACAGAGAAAAATCTGCAGCAGAAACTTGAGTCAGGTTAAGAAGATGGAATTCCCCTCTTGTGATATTTGTAGGAACCTCAGTTCCCAGGGAAGAGCCAAAGAATCGGAATGCTTCATCATGTATTAGGTGTGGATCCGTGATGACTGAACTGTTATAGGAAGAGATGGAATAGATTTTGTTGTGGTTCCTTCTGGAAAGGATGGAATGGAAAAAGAATTGGGTGCAACTATCGCCATCCTTCAGCCAATTAATCCGAGCCCTCTGTTGCAATAGGGAGGAGTGATTATTAATAGCTTGAAGGTAGTGGGAAAGGGCAATCTTCTCCTGGTCTATAAGTAACTGACTATCTGGGTGGGAGGATAATAAGGCTTAAAGTCGAGTCAACTCCGATATGGTCTTAGTAATAGCTTCAGCAGTAGGCCCCTTAGAAGAGTTAAGAAGCTTCAACTTTTGTTTAATAATCTTTAATTTCTGAATGCAACAGTATTGTTTTGTCCCTCTAATATTGGAAAGAGCACCAGCCTCACGTGCAGAATTAAACCCAGGCTCCTGAACCAGAAAGTTGTTGAATCTGAAGGGGTGATTCGTAGCAACGGGCATGGTGAGCTTGGTTACAATGATGGGCGTATGATCCGAAAACAAGGGATCCAGAAAAGTGGCAATGCTATCGGGAAAGCACTGGAGCCATAGCTCATTAACAAGAGCTTTATCTAATTTCTTCCGAATGTACCATCGAGCTTGTTGCTTGTTGGACCAGGTGAAGAAGTGACCAAAGGATTTAAGGTCGGTTAACCGAACATGTTCAACACATTCCCACAAGTCGAATGAGGAAGACCTGAGACTGATATTTCCTTGGTCTTCTACAGCATAAAGAGTGGAGTTGAAGTCCCCATAAACAAGCCACGGACGAGAGATATGGGCACTAAGATGTCAGAGGAAACTCCATAAATCCCTTCATTGGAATTCCAAATTATGGGCATAAACAAAAGAGACATTTAAGTCAACTTGCCCCTGCAGTAATCGAACGTGAAAATGCATAATCTGATCCGTAGCTGCTAGAAGATCCACGAGAACCTCATCTGAGTTGTAACAGACGATGATCCTACCATAAACATGATGAGTATGATTGGAAAGGACACGCCATTGAGGTCCCAAAACATCTAACTTATTAAGATTCTCCAACCTTATTTTTGTTTCCAATAAACCAAGAACAATAGGCTTCTCTCGCCACACAAAATCCTTCGGAGCTAACATTTTTAAAGGGCAGTTTATTCCTCTGACATTCCATGCCAAAATGATCATATGGGTTTAGGGGTAGATTTGAGGCTTTTACCTTTGCCTCGTTGAGTTTTCCGTGTCGAGAGAGAGTGGGAAGTGCCACTGTCAGCTTCTTTAAAACAGTATGGAGGCAAACTAGGATCTGCCATAGCTAGGCTATCATGAGAAGAGGAATTATCACACGACACCTCCTGGAGTTGGGAGGCAGCAACTATAGGATCGGTCTCCAAGCAAGGGGTGTTTATATTACAGTTAGGCGTTGCCACAAAATCAGAAGCAGGAGTTGAACCATTACTCAAACCAACCACAGATATACCCTGTTCGGTGTCTAGTATTGGGGCTGGAGAAACAAAGAAGGTAGCAGGGGCTGAAGGCAGCAGCGAGGGAGGGTTAGGTCGGAGAAAAAAGCTAGAGAGAAGGCAGAGCATCTCTCTCTAACTTATGGTTTGCACTGCTAAACTTTTGTCCATTTAATGTTTAAATTGCACTAATTAAGAGCTATTTATTTTAATTCTAGACACATATTAAATTTGAAACCTTTAAAAGCCTAAGTAAGAAAAGCTCTCAAAAGAAGCAAGGACCAAAAACGTTAACGTTTTGGACATTAACATTTTGGCAAGGCAAGAAAAAGGAGGAGGTTTTTGCGTGAATGAGGTTAAAAACATGAAGAAGTGTGGGACCAAAAAAAAAACGTTGGACATTGAATTAATTAAAAAAAACAAAAGAGTTAGCTGGCCGTGAGAGGAAAAAGAAGGAGGGTTTTTGCAAGAAAGAGGACACCTGGAAGAATGAAAAAACATGCAGAAAAAGAAAAGTTACAGCACAACCTAGAAGAAAGTCAATCCAGAGAAGAGTTGGTGGGTGGCAATAAAGAGAAAAACAAGGATCGTGGTTATGCGTGAAGCAGAGTTGGACATTCAATACACAACAAACAAAAAGAAGTTGGCTGGTGGTGTAGATAGAAGAACAAGAAGACAACATCTGTGCGTGAAAGGTGGAAAAAAACTCTCCTAAAATCACGTAAAAAGGAGGAGCTGGCGGTGGAGAGATTAGTGTGCGTGAACAAAGTGTTGGACCAAAAACCTTATTTGAAAAATCAAGACATACGATAGTGGGAGGAGGCAACTAGGGGTGGTGCAGAGAGAGCAACGCTACAGCCCCCACTCAACATATACTCTCCACTTAAACGTGGCAGCTGGTGGCTAAGGAGAGCAACGAAGAAAGCAGCAACTGGTGGACAGCAACGCAAGCAACTGGTGGCAAGAGAACAAATGAAAGCAGCTGTGGGCAAGGAAGACATCTTCATGAACCAAGGAATGCCAAAAAAACTCTCTAAAAAACAAAGATAGTTGCAGGCGTCAAGGAGAGTAACGTGAGACCAAAATACAGAAGTGTGATGTGCGTGAAATGCTGGCGGTAAAAAGAATGAGGAACAGTGTGGTATGCATGAATAAGGTGGACACAAGCCTTATTTGTTACGTCAATGAATAGGAGAGAAAAGAAAGAAGCTAGCAGTGGAGCATAGGAACGAGAGTAACACAAGAGAGGTGGACCGCGAGTTTATTTTGTTAGCACGTAGTGGGTTCCTTATTACGTACCCTAGGGTCCCGTGAAAGGATAAAAAATGAAGGTAATACGGAATCCCTGGATTTCAATTCCATCTCTGATTCCGATGCCGATTCTGAGCTCCAAACGTCTCCGAATCTCCTAGGAGCTTTAGCGGAAAGTGCTCACTGACTCACGGGCAAGGCCTTTCTACAGTTTCCTCAAATCTCGAACTTCCTTAACGGGTCAGGAACCTTCTGCTCGAGAATCCTCTTATGACTTATGAGTAACTGCAGGAGACCTTACCTTATATAGCTTTCATATCGGGCTTCCCCATCACAAGGCCAATATGGACCACGTCCATACTAATCGGGACCCATTTTTCACCCGGACTTCGACCCATCAATCTAGATCATTTATTGGGTCACTTAATTATCTTTATTAGGATCAAATGGCGTAACTTAACCGATAATTTATTTAAAAACTAAAATTGAAATTAATGTTGTCTAACCTCATGAGACATTGACAAAATTGCCCCTCAGGGCAAAAATGTCTTACAATATCCCCTTTGAACAATCATTAATTGCAGCAGACTTTAGTTTAAAAACAATTTTAAAACTTCGGTTAAGCCACGCTACTGTATAGACGTCTAAATTTTGAAAACAAAACATTTGATCCAAAGATAGTGAAAGTCCATCATTCTGTCCCGCAAGGCTTTCGGTATCGAAAAGCATCAAATGCATGTGTCATATGTGACACAGATCCAATACAATCACGAATACCTAATACCCCACTAACATGAATGGGAAAATGGAGT
>JANIHZ010000209.1:59573354-59584437 GCA_027478365.1 Erythroxylum rufum | reverse complement strand
ACAAAACATACATTAAAACACTCATTCAAGTTCATTTAATATTTCTAAATTCCACTTAAAGATCGGGGTCCAACAATAATTCCTTACATTCTTACTTAATCCCTTCCAGTAAAACACGTTATGTATCTTTTTAGTTGTTACGGTTACTCTGAAATGACCCCGATAGAGCCTCCTTGTTAAACTAGATAACTAAGTAACTAACCTTCCTTTCCATAGCAATATTCCTTCCCTACACTCATAATTTCTTAACTTCAGTGCTCATGTTTCCAAGTGTTTGATAATGTGATTGCTAAGTCTTGTTTCCAACTAATTCTAATCTCTTTCTATAAGTCGGTATGTACTTATGATATGTGTTTAAATTTTGATTCATTTGATATGCTACACTTAGTGATTAATGTATTAGAAATGCTTAAGATACTCATTTTGACTCATTTGTGATTTTAGGCACAATTCGGAAGCCAAGAAGTTAAAGTGAGTCAAAGCACGATATATGGGCCATTTTTTGAAGATTAATATGTACTTGTCTTCATGAAGCAAGAAGAAAAAAACTTAAAAGACAAGAGGAAGACAAGAAAAATGGAAACAAAGTAGAAGAATCATAGAAAGGAGGCAATATATGGAAGAACAAAACGACAACAGAAGAAGAAAACAAGAGAATAAAACACAACAGAACGTTGCTACACGTGAACATCCCCATGCATAGCGTGAATTAAATGGAAGCAGTCCATTTGTTAAAACAACGTAGCAGACAAAAGCAAGAAGGATTGTGTGTTATGTTTTAGGAAAATAATGCACACCACTCTGCGTTAAACGCAGACAACGCCTGCACATAGGCATTGTGCGTTAAACGTAGACAACTCTTGCGTTCAATGTAGGCATTGTGCGTTGAGCACAGATGTGTTGTGCCTTTAACGCACTAAATACATGCTCTACATTCTTACTTAAAAATGCAACGTTAACAGTAAACATGAACCAAAAATTAAATCACTAAATCAGATAGAAGAGGGGGTAGCGTAGCAGAGAACAAGTAGAGGCGCTAGGTCTTTTTCTTCATTTTTTCACCACCGAAGCATGGAGAAGATGGCTCATGCTTGGAGCATAAAAATGGAGATGGAAGGCTAGTTTCCCGACGTCGGTTCAATGAAAATATCGACGCCAAGTGACGGTTAAGCTATTTTTATCATTTTAAGGTTATAATTTCTTTTTGGATTCTTGTGTTGTTGGTATTGATTTGATTGGGTTCTGGGATGAATGATGTTAATATGTTATTTTAATTGTTTTATTTTGAACCTATTGCTAAAACATTGAATGTAATTTGTAATTGTTACTTTTGATATTTGTGAGTAGCATCTAATGATCCCGTATCGTTAGGGACAACATAACTTAGGTTAGATAACCCGAAAGTCCGATGTTACTGCTTATATTGATCGTTTTCTACTTTGTAATGCGGCTGTCAAATTAAACCTAGAGATCGTATCCTAAGTTATTCGGTAATTAAGTTTAATTAATGATCGTTGATTAAACAAAACCTAAGGAAAAATCAAGACTAGTAGAGCATTCTATTATTCTCAGATTGATAATCCGAAGAGAGTTGTAAAGATGTTAGGATTATGAAATATGCTTGATCATGTTTAGGCCAAGATTGAACCTAGAACCAGACCCAGACCTTACATATATTCAACAGTTTAATCATTTTTGATCGTTTGTTTTAATTTATTTTTGATAGTTTACTTTTATTTTATTTTTTAAATTGCTAAAAATCCAAAACCCCCCTTTTATATTTTCCTTGTGTCAATTAATTTTGGTTAGGAAAATTATCTGATTATTCCCTATAGATTCGATCCCGACTCACCTTAATTACAAATTTTAGTCTACAGAGTCAGATAAATTTTATAGCATACTAGACACGCATTGTCAACTTGATATATCGATCACTAGTGTACAAAGCTTGGTATTAGTTATCCATAACAAGGAATATACAAGCTTATTCTTTTTCCGCTCTAGTATACTACCTCGAAGTCATAGTCAAAGAACTTAGGAAGCTAAGTAAGGTAAAAAAGGTGTAGAGATACATTGGTCCAACAAGTACTTCAAGCTTTAATGATCAGTGTGTATCTTAAATTGATGACCACAAAGGTAATGGTTATCATTGCTTAATAGCCTTGACGATTACTAAAAATTCCTTTCTCATATATGGATAAGCGTAAGTGCTTGTTCGCTAGTGTTTTACTTATGTAAATCAAAGGATGTTTATCCTATTGAAGTAATGCTTCGATACTCATTCCACACATATTTGTTTAAGCACAAAAGGTCGAGAGAAGTCATATATGGCTAAGACTGTGGCTATCAATAAGGCTTCCTTCAAGTTTTCAAAGGCCCATTGTTGGCACTCCTCCCACTTGCATTCATTCATCACCTACTTCTTAAGTAGTTCATTTAGGGGTTTAGCTAAGTCTATGTAATTTCTAATAAATTGTTGGTAGTAACCGATGAACCCAAGGAAACCTTAGAGCCCCTCAAATGACCTTGGTACTGTCCAATTCTAAAAGGTAACTATCTTCTTATTCCCAAGCCTAACTCCTTTCTCTGATATTGAATGTCTCAAATAATCTAATTGTCTTGTTCTAAACACACACTTGCTTCCTCTTAAGAATAGTTAGTGAGCTTGAAGTTTCTTCAAGGCTTCTCAGAGGTGGCTCAAATGTTGGTGAAGTTGACGACTCCAGATAATAATATCGTTAAAGAAGACTAACATGAATCTTCACATAAATGGTTGGAAGATGTTGTTCTTTAAGCTCTAGAATATGGATGGTGCATTTGTTAACCCGAAGAGCATAATAAGAAACTCGTATTATCCTTTGTGAGTTATAAAGGTTGTCTTAGGCACGTCCTCTTTGTATAGGTCCAGTTTGAAGTACCAACTCGAGCTATGTAATTTGTTTAATAATTCCTTAATTAAGGGAATAAGAAACTTTTCCTTAGTTGTTTGTTTGTTTAGTTCCCTGTAATCTACGCACATCCTCTAAGAGCTATCATTTTTCCTTATTAACACCACCAACAACTCGTAAAGACTAAGGTTATGCCTTATAAATCCTTATCGCAATAACTCCATTATAGCATTTTCGATAATATCTTTTTTCTCTCTTGAGTATCGATATGGCCGAATGTTAATTGAATCCACCCTTTTCTTCAATTTGATCATTTGATATCAAGTTCTTTTCAGGATTAATGTCTAAGATTCCTAGAATAATGCTTCAAACTCTAATAATAGGGCTTGGAACTTGTCCATTGAAGACGTCTATTCCTCCGAACTCATACGTTATGATTGATGCTCAATAGGTTGTGTTAACTACATCATGTATAGCCCCCTTACTCTGAACCCCTAAAGTATTTTGTTTATCCCTTTGCTTGATACAATTGCGGGGCCTATATTTGAATTTCCTGACATCTTCATGACTTTCCTTCCTAATTGAATATCTTGTTCTTGTTTTGAAGTTAATAATATGTTGTTTAAAGTTGTTAGCCATTGTACCCCCATGACCAAGTCACAACTTCCTAAAGAGATGACTAGCGTGTTGGTTATAAAGGTTACCCTTTGTATATTCCATACAAACCATTTGTACTTTTGATTGCAATTTAGCTTGAGCACCCTTCCTACCATAATATGAATTCTTGGTATGCTTTTTAGGAGAATTTGGGTCGTTCTAGTTATCACCTCATCCAGGAAATTGTAGGTACTTCCGTTATCGATCATATATGTAGGGCTCCTCTGGTAATTATCTTTTATGCCTACTCATCCTCGTCCTATCCTCTAATCATGACTTGAAACAACACACTGAAGGTTTTTTTGTACTTCCATTGTTTCTTCATCGGATCCTTCTGGTTCTTCCTCAATCTTGTCATTTCCCTCAACCATGTATAAATAAAATTGTTTCTTCTAACACTTGTGGCCAAGGAAATACCTCTCATTGCGTAAGAAGCACAATCTCTTAACCCACTTCTCACTAAATTCCTTACTGCTTATTGTTTTAGTTATGTTGGTGTTTCTATTAGGATTATTTTGATTAGTGGCTCCTTACAGTACCAAGGTGTGTAATATTCCCTTATCTACTAATGCTCTAATCCCCATAATCATCAGGGCTCCTCCCTTAATGACTATGTTTTATTCATCCCTAGTTGGTGACTAGTTTGTAGGTTCTCTCTCATGGCATTATGGATTGATGATACTGCCTCCTACTTCCTTGCTAGTGAAAATGCATGTTGAAGACTCTAAGGTTCCAAAAGTTTGGCTGTGATTTCCAACTCCAACTTTAGGCCCTTAAAGAAAAATCCTATAAAATATTTTTACAGAAGGTTAATTAATTAGAGGTTTTATTGAATCGGGTGTAGTATTCTTGCATCAATTTTTCTTATCTAAACTCCTTAAATCACATATAGGATCTTTACAAATTTCTTCATCAAATCTTTTCTTAATCATGTCAACAAGCTCCTCCTAGTCTATAGATTCCTTTAAGGTATGGTTCTTCACAGCCAGTTGGTACAACTCTTATGTTATACCTTCTAAATAGGCATGACAATTGGACCCGACCCAAGGCCTGACTGAGAGTGACAAAACTAGTCAAGCTAAGGCCTGGGCCTAGGCCCAACTCATTGTCATCCCTATTTCTAAGTGCATCATTGAGATTCCTACCCTTTTGTTATCTAGGGTATTGTCAAGCATAAAGAATTGTTCACACTTGTACAACCATCCTTTAACTTTGCTTCCTTCAAATATCAGAAAGTCTATCTTACTACGAACCTTTTTCAAACTATATATCCTTCATTCTTTGTCAATCCCTTTATAGGAATTGTTACTTGCTCCTACCCTAGCGGGTTTTGATCTGTCACCCTACTCAAGGTATGTGCGAGCTAATGGAACATGGTTTTTAATTCGCCCATATCTTTTTTCTTATCTTTTAGTTCAGTTCTAGTTCTCTATTAATAGTTTCTCATTTTGAACTTAATTTTCGAGCAAAGTTTTTAGATTCTCCTCTGTCCTCTTGAGTTTTATTGCTCTAGTTCCTTCTGTCATGATGTTGCCTCTAATACCAATTGTTCTATGTAAAATAACAAAGTGATGGATATTTCTTGTAATGTCTCGTTTGTATGTGTGAGAAATTTCAAGAGGAGGAGGGAAAGAAGAAACACACACAGAGAGAGAGAGAATATAACTTTGCAATGAAATACATATAAGTTGTTATAATGATATAGATCAGTAGATAACTAACATACAACCATATGTAATAAGAGGATGTTTCGTAACAATGAAACAAATCACTTAAGTTGACGTCTACATTAAAAAGTTTCCTATATGACTCCATTTGTTGCTCCTTTAATGGTCGTTAACTCTTTCCTTCTTCTTAACTTCTTTTTCCCGTAAACATTTCATAGCTTCTCTTCTTCATAATTCAAAGGTTGCAATCTTTATCACCTCCCAATCAATAAAGAGGTGGAGATAGAATGCACTCATTCCAAACTCAACGATCTTCCTACTATCACTCTTTGCCGAGAACACTATAACTTCCTCCTAAAGGCTGTTCACCGGCGTCATACCCTAGACCAAGCTCACTTTGCTTATCTTCACTCCTTGAATCGAATTGGCAATTCTCTTCACAACTTCATTCAACCTAATTATGTAGGGTTTGGAGCAGTGAAGAAGGAGAGTTTTGAGAATACTAAGAGAGGGGGAGTTTTAGGTTATGACATGATTATGATTGTGAGAAAAATGAAGCTTTTATTGACGATTATCTAAATAGTGATGTTGGAAGAAAATAAAACATAATTAGAAATTATATTTTTGGTGAAAATATTAATGGAGAATTAGGTGAAAAATTGAGAATTAGGATTGGTTAAAAATAATATAATTTAATAAAATAATATATTTAGTTCCCACATTCACGTGACAATAGGACATACTTAGTGATTAAAAAAGATAAATATCTGTTACGTTAATGATGACGTAACACTTAGATTAACGGAAACTTAACCGTATCAAATTTTATGTCCACTTAAGATTTATTTGTTATGTTTTGAAAACGTTATAGTTTAAATTAAATATTTCAAAACGTTAGGGTTCAACTTGTATTTTGATGAAAATGTTATATTTTAAAATGTAATTTTGGTCATTAATAATAAGTACGTTTATATACATTAAAAAGAAATTCTTGTTTTTTACTTTCTAAAAAGAAATTCCCGTGTTTTACTTTCTAAAGGACCTTGGTCCTAAAAAAAATAAAATAAAAGAAACGCAAGAGGTACTAGCAATGCCATACTTAAATGATGATGACGAAGTTTGGACATTTACCATGAATTAATAATCAATTGGATATTCATAGCCAAAACAGAGAAGAATACTTGATTACAATTGCTTATCATTACTGTCGCGATCTTCCATGATCGACAAGAGAATTGCACGATGTTGAAACAGAGAGCTTTTGTGAATGTAAGAAATAATTGCACTAGTAAAACTATGAGACTCAATGGGACATGCTATGTACTTGTTGATTAGACTTACAACAAACATCAAGTCAGGACATGTGGCTATCAGATATATGAGGCTTCCAACCATTTGCTTGTATAGAGTACCATCAACACTCACTGCTTCTTCATCCTTTGTGAGTTTGAAACCAGGAACCATTGGATTTTGCACCGAGTTACACTGATTCATGTTGAATCTTTCAAGAACTTCTTGACCATACTTTCGTTGGTTTGTAAAGATTCCACCCTCCTTTTCCAACAATTCAATCCCCATAAAGTATCTCGTCCTTCTAAGATCAGTCGTGTCGAATTCAGCCATCATAAACTTCTTAAATTGTTCAATCAATACTTCATCATTCCCAGTAAAAATAAAATCATCAACATACAAACAAACAACCAATATTTTACCTCCATTTGTTGTTTTAGTGAACAAGGTGTGTTCGTGGGGGCATTTGTTGAATCCTTCTTTGAAAAAATATGATTCTATGCGATTGTACCAAGCTCGAGGAGCTTGCTTGAGTCCATACAATGCTTTTTTGAGTCGATAGACCTTAGATTCTTCTCTCTTCCTTTCATAACCCAGAGGTTGATTAACAAACACTTCTTCATTAATTTCTCCATATAGAAAGGCCGATTTAACGTTAAGTTGATAAACCAACTAACTTTTCTCTGCAGCGAGAGAAAGCACTAGATGAATTATGTCCAATCAAGTCACTGGTGCAAAAACTTCTGCATAATCTACTCTATATTGCTGTTGTACCCTTTAGCAACTAACTGTGCTTTATACTTGTTTACTTCCCCATGCTCATTAAGTTTTGTTTTAAATATCCACTTCACTCCAACGGTCCTTCCTCCATAGGGCAAATTTGTTAGTTCTCATGTCTCATTCCTTTCTATTGCCTCAATTTCTTTATCCATTGTATGTCTCCATTTTTCGCTCTTTACTGCCTCTTCATATGTCATTTGGTCACTATTAATTAACAAAGCTAGATGAGCAAAATTCACACCTTCTTCATTAGAGAAACCTTGACCAGTCTCATATTCCCTCATCCATACTGGAGGTCTTTATGTTCGTCCTCCTGGAGGTGAATCATTGATGTTTGAAGTGTCTCCTTCTGGAAAATTGCTACTGTTTGACACATTTTCCTCTTGTTCTTCAATTGCCTCAGATTGATCTTCATTGCTTTCCTTTTCTGTACTCGTTTCTTCATCAACTTCCCATTCTAAATCAGCCAATATGGCTTGCTTATGGCCATCACCCTGACTCCACTCTTGGTCTTCTTCAAAGATTACATCTCTTCTAATAATTATCTTCTTTAAGATGGGATTAAACAGCCTATAAGCTTTAGATTCTTCACTCATCCCTAGAAATATACATTTGAGACTTTTGTTATCAAGCTTCACTCTCTTGTTGTCAGGTACATGAGCACGTGATATACAACCAAAAACTTTGAAATGCTTTATTGATGGTTTAAGTTTATTCCGTGCCTCTTTAGGTGTCTTAGTCTTCACGACAAGTGTTGGACTTCTATTCAACACATGCAAGGTCCAATCCGTAGCTTCAGGCCAATAGGTTTTAGGGATTTGCTTTTGTGATAGCATACTTCGAACCATATTCATAATGGTCCAATTTTTCCTCTCGGCAACACCGTTTTGCTGGGGAGTGTATGTAGCGGTCAATTGTCTGTGTATCCCATGCTCATTACAAAAGCTTGTGAACTTTTGTGATATGAACTCTCCCCCTCAATCTGTTCTCAGACTTTGAATGAATGCTCCAGTTTCTTTGTCCACCCTTGCTCTGTAGATTTTGAAAGTAGCAAAGGCTTCTGACTTTTTTGTTTAAAAAAAACCCAAGTTTTTCTACTAAAACCGTCAATATAGGTGATGAAATAGCTTTTATTGTTGTTTGAAACTAGATTTATCGAACCACATAAATCGGCATGCACTAACTGAAGTCTTTTGGAAGCCCTCCAAATGCTTTTCTTTGGGAAGGGACCACGATGTTGTCTTCCTACAAGACAACCTTCACATATTTGTTAAATAGCTTTGAACTGTGGTAACCCTTCTACCATCTTCTTTTGCTGGAGTACCTTGAGTCCATTTCAGCTGACGTATCTGTATTGTTGATGCCAAAGAGTGGCCTGATCTGTGGTCAGAAAGGAGAAACACTTTGTCTCTCTTGGTGATGGGCAGTGAGCAAGCACAACGAACATTCTATTCCGAGTCATCTCAGTCTCGATGATTAGAACTTTCTCAAGATGAAAGATCTTACATTTCCTTTGTTGAACAAGCACAATGAGTCCCTTTTCTTGCAGCTGTCTGATACTTAACAAATTGTTCTTCAATTCTGGTACAAAGAAAACACTTGTGATTATGTGAACGATTCCATTCACTTCGACTCTAACCGTGCCTTTGCCTTGTACACTAAGATTTGAATCATTTCCTATCTTTACTGATTCTTTAAAATTGTTATCAAAGTCAATAAATATATCCCTCTTGCCACACATAAGGTTGTTGCACCCAGAAACCAAATGTGCTCAGTTTCAGCTTCTTTGAGATCAATATATGCCATCAATAACATCTCTTCTTTTGTCTTTGTATAGTTTGCCTGTTCATCGTTTGCTTTCTTTGGGCACTCCCACTAAAAATGCTCGAGCTCATGACAATTATAATACTCTAAGGTTGATTTGTAAATCCCTAATCTGCCACTTCCTCTTCCTCTTCCATGATAAGTACTTCGACCTTCACCCTGTCTTCCTTGTTGGGCTCCTGAAGTGACTTGCAGTGCTTGTTCTTTCACTATAACATGGAGACTAATCCTTTGTTCATGCATTAAAAGACTACTTTGAAGTTCATTGATGGATAAAGTGTCCAAGTCATTTAATCCCTCAATAGAACATACAACGTAGTCATATTTTGGAATCATAGACCTTAAGATCTTCTCAATAATTACCACATCCTTCACGTGCTCTCCATAAATCCTCATCTTATTAGCAATGGTGAGTGTTCTTCCAAAATAATTATTGACCAACTCTCCGGCATTCATATGTAGTACTTCAAATTATTTTCGAAGAGCTTGTAATTGGGCACATTTTACACGTGTTGTTCCTTGATATTTCTGCTTCAAAGAATCCCATATATCTTTCGCAATGTCCTTTAATATTGTCTTCAGGATTGAACGATCGATGGCTTGAAACATGTAATTCTTGCACTTTAAGTCTTTTAATTTATGATCTTCAATCACTTTATGTTGTGTGTCGCTTGAATAAGCTCCTTCTGCTGTTACAGTGATTCCCGTCTCTACTAAGTTCCAATATTCCTTTTAACGTAGAAAGTTTTCCATCAGCATACTGCAGTGATGATCATAGTGTCCATTAAATCTTGGAATGGCAGGTTGCACGAAACTGCTTTCAGACATCATATCTTTGTTCCTTCAGCTAGTTACTTTGTTGCAAGTTTTGATTAGGTCCCATGGTAGGGCTCTAATACCATAAGTTGAAACAGAGAGCTTTTGTAAATGTAAGAACTGATTGCACTAGTAAAATTGGGAGAATTCTTATTCTATTGAAAACAAACAATTTTGACTATTAAATAGCCTTACATCAGCCCAGAAATGTGAAACAGCAATCCACGATTGAACAACGCCTAAATCGTGGTAAGTGACTAAGTTAAAACTGAAAAACAACCTGTCCCTCGAAAATAAGAGAGTTATTTGCACGTTCAAAAAATAAACCCTAGAATAAAAGAATCCTAACAACTAGACTTCGGACTACTTCAACACAGGGAGACGTGCATCCATGCCAAACTAATGCCTTCTTGTCATTATCTTATGGAGAAGTCAAAGAATGCTTTGCACAACTATACATACTTTAATTGTTCTAAAACCTAAGGTTGTAGAATAAGGAAATGGGTTTGCCGTAATTCTATATTTAAAACTATATAGTTGCAAAAGTCCGGATCCTCTGTCTAATTTTATGGTATCTTATTCTGTCTCATAAATCTCAGCCATTCATTTATGCGAGTTTCGTGTGAGTCCTGCATAAATAAACGCGGGACCTGTATAAATGAATAACTGAGATTCATGGGACAGAATAAGATACCACAATATTGGACAGAGGGTCCTGTCCCAGTTGCAAACTGACACAAGAAGCACCCTTATTTCCGATGCGCTAACTTCATCTTAAGAGAGCGTATTTTTTGATATGAAGCCTCAAAACTCGGAAGGGTCATTTTTCCTAATTTATGGGGTGTTTGTTTCCACTTTTGTTTTTAGTTTTTAGTTTTTGTTTTCAAATTCAGTAAAAAAACTTATTTGTTTGAGTTTTTAGTTTCTGTTTTTAGTTTTGGTTTCTTCCAGTTTTCCAAAATTATGAAAACCATAAAAAGTGGTTTTTGTTTCCTATTTCTGTTTTTTTTCATAATCTGACTTACTATCATTTAAATATACATTATTTAATTATTTAATTATTAATAAAAATTTATGAATAATTTAATTCAAGATTATATATTTAATAAATTAAAATTAATTATCAATAAAATTATGAATAATTTAATTTAATTTAATTTT
>JANIHZ010000209.1:59553917-59572851 GCA_027478365.1 Erythroxylum rufum | reverse complement strand
ATTACAACAGAAAAATAGAAATAGAACCAAACACCCCCTAGAAAACAATAAATCAAGAAAGACAAATTCATGAAATGAAATAGAAAAGAAAAAGACAATTCAATGAATAAATATGCAGAAAACTAAAAGACAGAGCGAGACAGTTATTAAAATATGAAAAAAGAAGAAGGAAGGAAACGGCAAGTTCTAGCTTCCTCATTCCACACGCGAACTTCAACTACCTTTCCAACTTCCTTCTCCTCTCTAACTATCCTTTTTCAGCACACATATTTGGTCAGACCCAACTCAAAACAATTGCATTTCACTCAAGTCTACATTAGTACCGTCCTATCTTCTCCTTTATTTCTAAGTATACATACATATACATAGACCAGACCCCACATGTCTGAAAGGAACCTCCGCAGAAGAACTCCGACTTCCGGTGGCGGAAGGAGGATTAGGCCGCCGCACCCGTCGTCTTCTTCTAGCAAGCTGGCTTCTCCGTCAACCCCGCGACGATCCGGGAAACACTACTCGAAGCCCACAAAGGTTTTCAGGAGGTCCTTGTCGGAGCCGATGTTGTGCGGTGGTGATCGTAGCGAGGGGGAAGATCATCTTAGTCGGAGGAGTTTGTGGAGCGGGAGTGAAAGTGAAGGTGGTGTTTTGTACAGGCCTAAGACTTGTACGGATGTGATGGTTTCTTCGAGTTCTCTGACGAATTTGTGGCCGAAGAGTCCGAGTTTTGAGGTAATGCTATGAGTTTCTACGTTGTCTTAGTTAATAATGAAAGTGTTTTGATCTAGTTTGGGGGTTGGAGCACATAGCTGGATTTGTGTTTCATTCTGAAATCATTGAACGAATCAATTCACTACTCCGATTTGCAAAAAGAAACATAATTTTTTCTTTTCCCTGTTTGTTTCTTTTCTCCTTTCACTATTCCGTTCACCGGAAAATCACCTAGCACCATCAGGGTTGTCTACACAAAGAACAAATCTTGGCCCATGTCATATCTTCATGGAGAACAACCATCCTCGAAGTTTGAAACTTGAAAACTGTTTATACTGTGGTGATGGTGTAGTAATATTATGATATATCTCGATGCTTGATCTAAATTTGCTACATGGATCTTCCTAAAAGAAGAGACAGTTCGATTCTGAAAATTGAAGCCTTGTTAGCAGGTGTTCAACAAAGAGGCGAAGGTGGTGGTTAATGTAACAGTTGAAGGGAGTCCAGGACCGTTGATGATCATGGTTAAACTTGGATGTAGTGTAGAAGACGCAATTAAGCTCGTTTTAGACAAGTATGGCAAAGAAGGTCGGACCCCTAAACTGGATAAGGATGCTGCATCTACTTACGACTTGCATCAGTCCTATTTCTGTCTCCAAGGTGAGTGAAGATTTTGGACATTTCATCCATCTAACTAGATGTTCTAATTGCCTTAATTACCAGCAGATTTATAGAAAATGACTTTTACATATATGCCGCCCTGGATGTGTTATTAATGATCCGTCTGGGTTTTAAATAGGTTTAGACAAATCAGAATTGTTGGGGGATCTTGGTACTAGAAGTTTCTTTCTCAGAAGAAGCAGAAACAATGGGGCATCAACTTCTTGTAGCTCAGAGGTTGATCCGGCCAAGGGAAGCCCACCGCCAATTTCGCCACCTGCGTTCTTATTTCCATGTTTATGTGCTCGGAAGATCAGTAAAATTGTGAGAAGAACTCGGAGACTATGGAAGATTTTGATTTGCTGGCAATGATCCTCGTTGAGATGTAAATGTCACTAATTTATAATCTGTTGTTTGTCAATGGTCAAATGTGCCTCTCGCAAGTTCATCGAATCATTTCAATTCAGGCTTCTGGGCCGCTCTGAGTCTTTTTCATTGGAAGCCTTTTTATGGAACATAGTATTAGTAATTAAATTTTTTTGAAATAAGTGGTTGGAGTCCACGAAAATCTTAGAAAAAGCAATTGCACAATTCAATGACGCCTAGGAAGAATATTCCCCGATTAAACATGTGTGTACGCAATCTGCAAATGCCACCCGAAAATGGTCGGTCCAATTTTTGTGGTTTAAAGTAAAAATGGTCCGTTTTGTTTATTGGTGCACAAGGTAAAGCCAATAATTGTTGACTTGGAATTATATAAATTGAAACATGATTTCACATCGCTTCAGCAGTCTATTTCCTTTCCATGGTAGAATAATTATAGCTATAATCGAATTATCTCTTGGCATTAATATCATTATATTCGCCATCATTCTTCCATTCTTCCTTATCACTTTTATTTTGATGTCAATATCAATTATGCACAACTTTATCACTTTTGTTTTCATGTCAATATCTATTACGCACAATTGATAAGATTACTTTTTTATTAGTTATAAAAATAGTCTTTTTATACGATATAAAAAAATTGCATACAATTAATAACCCTCTTTAACACACACAAAACAGGAAATTTTATATACTGGAATAGCCATTTATCAATTACAAGTAAGAAATCTTGTATTCCATTTCGATCAAAGTTATTGGGAGTATGGAGCATTGATCTAAAAAAGATATAAAAATATTGTTCGTCAAATCATAATATGTTACTAATTATTTTTTTATTTTTTATTTTTTACTCATTTGTTTCTTTTTATATCAACTAACCAAACACTCTCTAATTTATTTTTCTCTGGTCAATAAAACATCTTTAATTTCTTGTAATAGTATAGAAAACTCCCTGACCCTATTAATCAATCATTTCAATTGATTTTTTAAGAAAGAAAAAAAAATCAGGATTTGTAAATTTTATCCATTTTTCCTAGTCTATATCCGTCTATAAGAAGTTATCGTCATTTTCTTTGTTGCAGTTGCTAGTGTCCGAATAGTCAAGTTCAAGGAAATTTCGCTACTCTGTACTGTAACTGTCTCAAAATCCAAAACGAACCGAACTCAACTCATCAAGTAACCGATCCAAAGTATGTCCTCTAACCACACGCCTCTGTCTTTCCGTCACTCTTTCCTATCAACATAAAGGTCCGAAACATATTAGTATTACTGATCGGTTAGCTATGATCTCCCGTCATCCAACGATCTCTAACCATTTCACTGGCAGGTCTTCGCGTCCAGCCTCCACCGGAGGGTTGCGTATCTTCTCGATGAAGACACATTCCTATCTTGCCGGCCAGCGAGTCGGGTTCCTTTCGGTTCCCAGAAGACTGACGATTTCAGATATGAACAATGGTACTGGGACCCGGAAGTTGACGAGGTTGTTGCTGAATGTGACTATAGAGAGAAGCTTAGGGGCAGTGAAGGTTATTATGTCGTCGGAGTGTAGAGTGAAGGATTTGATAAAGGCGGCGATTGATATTTACGTGAAGGAGAAGAGACTGCCTCTCTTGAAGGAGATGGACCCTGACCTTTTTGAACTTCACTACTCACCGTTTAGTTTGGAAAGTAAGTAACTTGGATTCACTTTCTTTTCATCTTCTTGGTTCTGTCTAGAATAGAAGCCCAGCGGTAGAATAGGATTGTTTGTGTTGTTGTTTTTGTTTCTGGTAATTTCAAGCTATGATGCAGGTTTGGATGCAGATGATAAGTTGGAAAGCTTGGGGTCAAGGAATTTCTTTATGTGTCCTAAGCCTTCTTGCACAGCCTTAGTCTTAGAGAAACCAAATCAGAAGGAAGTCAACCCTTTGACCAAGTTGATGGCCTTCTTGCTGTAGCAAACATCATTATTAGAATATCTGTGTAAATTCACATGTTCATAATTTTTTGTCATCAAATAGAACTCTTGAAGTCTTGTCAACATTATATAATACATGAAACTCTTTGATTGTTTTTAATCATTTATCATAGTTTAATTAAATTTAATCAACAAATCATCATATAACTCTTTGTCTCTCAACAAAATAAGTTTTTAACGACGAAAAAATAGTCGCAACAAAATATATTCGTTTATAAAAACTTTATGCAACGATTTAGATAATCATAAGAAAACGATAACATATTGACAACAAAAATCTTTTTCCGTCACTACTTATCGATACTATTTGCGACGATTTAGGATAATCGACGCTATATATATAGATTTTTCATAACTACTTGCGACGATATTCACATTCATGCAAAATCTGTCATATTGCCCATAAAATTATGTAAAAATCGTAAAAACTTGATCTTATTGCGACAATTTTCTGTAATTGTTGTCAAATTTATTTATTTACCAACAGTTTTCAATAACATTCACAAAAAGTCAGACTTACTGGAGCGAATTGCTAAGCTAAAGGGTAACTTTTAGCGGCGATTTTATAATTTTTGCCGATTAAAACGTAGTCAAAACATACGTATGTTACAGTGATCGATCAGGCATCTTCCCATGACCATATTTTTTGAAGAGTATATATTTTATTATTTGTGAACTAAAGACGAATTAAAGTTCATCAACAGAAATCACCCTATGCAATAATTGGTTTTAATAAAAAAATATTTATAATATGGATCATAGGGGAAAAAAAAAAACAAGCTTTCTAATACGGGAAGGAATCCTGATTCAATTTAACTTGATGGGCACTGTCTTTTAAGTTAAAACAGATTTCGCTCTCTTACAGAGAAACCATATCCACCATCCCCGAACCCTAAGACTGACCAGAAGAGAAGAGAGGAGGAGATATTAGAGTAGGGGAAAGGAGGATGGGGGATCTCTATGTGTGGTTGACATCCTTCTTTTTCCTCATAGCCCTACTTGTCATTATCGTCTTCCAGGTTCTTTTTCCTTTTTCTTTTTGGTTAATAATCAATTCACTGAATTTCATACAATGTTTGGGAATTTTGATGCTTTTTGTGGTTTCTTACTGCTGCTCTCTTTTTCCTTTGGCTTTCTGTTATCTGGGATTTTGTTACCGTTGCTTATTAAGCTTTCCTAAGCTCAAGGATGGGTTATGACATTGGTTTTCTCAGATTCTTTAATCCTAATTATTTAGTGGTTGGGTGATTAGGTTTTGGATTTTTATCATCTGACCACGCATTACTCAAATTTTTAACTATTATTAAGTTCTGAGCGCTAACTATATTCACGTTGCTCGTATTACTGGAAGTTTCCTTTTAAGGTAATTTCTGAAGAGTAACTAAATTAGAAGATATAAAGATGAGCTTGTCTTTTGTTTAACCGTTGATATAGCTAAACTGGATACTTTCTTGCATTGTCTGTCCTCTGCTTTTGGTGCCTGGAATCTAACTTATTGATCAAATGTTGCAGCTAATGTGCTTGGCGGATTTAGAGTTCGATTATATCAATCCTTATGACTCCTCATCACGAATAAACAAAGTGATTCTTCCCGAGTACGTAGCAGTAGCAGTTTTATGCTTGTTTTATCTTCTGACGGGGCACTGGTGCATGTCACTGTTGTGTGTTCCATACCTTTACTACAACTATACGCTGTAAGTCCTCTTTTGTTCTTAATTCACTTCAACATCAATTTTGGCCACTTAAGTTTCTTCTATCTAGGAGGGAGGAGTTTACCTGTGGACAGGTGGTTAGGGGGGCTTGTGTACTGGATTTGAATCTTTTTGGTTATTAGATGAAAACGGTGCAATGTTTAGCAATATGGATAAATGGCAAACTTTTTTTGTCTGATTGCTACTCAATCCATTCTTTTGCATACTGATAATTGTTCACTTGTTTGGAAAAAGAGTTATTAAGTTTAGGGTAAAAGTTACCGCTAGCGGAATAGGATCAGAAGACTGTAAGGATACATTTAACTTCAGAATGTACAATAATTTTCTGGTTTGGAACCAATATAATGCATGTTTGATTCTGCAAATTATAGATTTCTTAGTATAGTTCTGAGGGGTATATTTTCCCAGTTTGCTCCCCGTCTGCCTTAAATGGGTTGCACTAAGTATAAATGGCCTTGTCATTTCCTCATTGTTATCTATTAATTTAGAAGGGCTTTGATGCTTGAGAAGCCTTTACTCCCTGTCTGCCTTAAATGGGTTGCACTCTAAGTATAAATGGCCTTGTCATGTCCTCATTTATATCTATTAATTTAGAAGGGATTTGATGCTTGAGAAGCCTTTACTCCCTGTCTGCCTTAAATGGGTTGCATTCTAAGTATAAATGGCCTTGTCATGTCCTCATTTATATCTATTAATTTAGAAGGGCTTTGATGCTTGAGAAGCCTTTACTCCCTGTCTGCCTTAAATGGGTTGCACTCAAATGGCCTTGTCATGTCCTCATTTATATCTATTAATTTAGAAGGGCTTTGATGCTTGAGAAGCCTTTAGGCTTGCTTGATCCAAAGACTTCCAAGTACAGGTTTACTGTCACACTGTCAAATCTGAAGTTCAGATTATGTTTTTTCATGACACTTTCTGTATCGTAGGTCAGTTCTTGGTTCGTGTTTATGCGTGAGCTTTTTATTTCTTAAGCATGTTCGTTCAATGTTCAGGATGTACCTAAAATTCTGGAACAATTGAGGTCGCCTTGTTGTTTTATCTTAAAGGATGAATGAAATGCAACACATGAGATGATGGCCTTCTGTTAAACGGCCCTGGATATTGTTTGAGGATTGAGATTCTTGAAATTTGCTAAGCTTTTTTCTTTACTTTCATCCAGTTGGAACTTTGATATAGTTGCTTTTCTGATTACTCTAATTTGATGAACAGCTATACACGAAAACAGCATCTTATAGATGTTACTGAGATATTCAACCAGCTTCACTGGGAAAAGAAGCTGAGACTTTTCAAGCTCTTCTATCTTATTATTCTCCTCTTTCTGTCCATATTCTGGTATGCCGATGATTTCAGAGCTGCTATCTTTAGTAAAAGTTTCTTCATTCTTGAATCTCTCAGGTCTTAGTTGTTTCGCACTTCTACATTTGTAGGATGATTTTGACTGCTTTGGAAGATCATGACTACGAGTAATTGGAAGGAGTTACTTGGTACAGTACAGTGCTGCCTTTTTTTAGTGTTTAGCACGGATCAAGTGATCTGTTGTATCCAGAATTCTAAGAAGATTGGATTTCTTTGATTTAGTGGACTATAGAGTAAGGTGTTTAACACGTTTCTCACGCATTGGCTAATGATAAGCACCTTCTCAGCACTTTGTCAGGATTCATATTTATGTTTGTGCTCCTTTTATTATCATCACGGGATGAGTGAAATGCACGATTTTTAAAAGGGTTACTTGTTTGACGAATTCCAGCTACAATGAGTCCATATCTAGCAATGCATTGAGGGCAATGGGTGCAAGCCTTTTCAGTCGACATTGGAAGCTTTTACACCGAGCTAACATTTTTGTACAGTCAACTCTTAAAAGAGTGTTTAATTTGTCAAGTTTGTTGTTTGCATTTGACGTTCTAAGTTATGCTCATGCAATTATGATGATGAATTTAGCCTGCTGGCATGTTCCAAATGCCATATTTATTGACCAGTAGCCGTGGAGGAGTGTGATAGCAACTCTCAGACGTGTAATCAATGGCATGTAAACTATAATGTCCAGGCATTAGACTTGATTGATAGGAGCAAAGCTGATGCCAGCCAGATGAATCACGAATTGGCATTGTATCGCGCGTGAATCCTGCTGTGTGTACCTCAAGACCATTCTACTGATTACAAAGGTATAGAAATCTCTCTTACTTTTCATTTTTTGGGTAACCAATGTATAGAAAGCTATTTTCTGAAGAAAAAAAGTAAAAGAAAGATGCAATAAGAGGCAGATCAAACAAAAACTTTTGATACAAGAAAAACGAAACATCTGTAAAGAAGAAGAGTATAACAATGACAATATTTGTTAAGGAGTGCCACGCGCAGCTAATAAATTAAAGACCACTGTCACAAACTTTTGAGAAAATGTACAATAGATACTAGAATATTAATAATGCAATGAGATAAATAAATTGAGCATTTTTTTAAATTGAAGGAATTTTCTTTAACTATAGTTAAACTATTTACAACATTACAATGAGGTTTTTATTATGGAATTCCATAAAGGTCTTTCAACAATGGGAAATTATAAAAACTAGCTTGCTTTCATACTATTGGAGTTTGTGGGTAACGTCTTTGGCTATCACAAGGCTTCAAATCTCATTAATGATGAATTCAACAAGTTGATAAGGGTTTGTTTGCTCCTGATGATAGATCTTTCTATTCCTCTCCTTCCATATATTATAAACTTTGAGGATAAATGCTGTTTGAAAAAACAAGCTATCCGTCATTTGTGAGCGGGATATGCTGATGATCTATTGGAGTGTATTAGTCCAATTGTATATGTTGATATATTGTGCAAGTTTATGGAGAAGTCTCCATACCGTTGTGGAGTAGCTGCAATTGAAAAATAAATGGTTTATGTCTTCTTCAAGTGTCTTGCATAAATCACAAATGGGGTTAAAAGTCCCATGCCATCGATCTTTAATGCTTAGCTGTTTTTGATTGCTAACCAAGTACATATGGAAGCTTTAGGACTGATGCATTGTTGCCAGAGAAGAGAATACCAGGGAACCACTGGGGAATCAATTTAGAGAAGTTTGTAGCATGACTTGTTAGTAAAAAAAACCTTTAAGGTGGAGTTTCCACACAACTGTATCCACATTGCTTCTGTCTTGGAGACTAGGGAAAAACTAACATAGTGTATGAAAACATCTAAAATGGCCAGTCCATTGCTCTTCGGAAATGAGTGATGAGACTTTGGCATTGTGACGGATGCGATGTCTGAGATGCGTTAGATCATTCCTGCGTATTAATGAACTGAAGTCAGTCCAATTATCATCCCATAACCATGTGGATGTGCCATTGCCCAATTGATAATGAATATATGGATAAATAATATCCCTTATTTTGAGCATATGATGAAATACCCAAAAACCACTCTGGATGATAGGTAGTTGCTAGAAACTTTGAGAAAGGAGATGTTTCATGAAGCCACTTAATCCAAATGGTGTTTTTATCTATTAGTGACCTCTAGATTTTTTTGCATAGAAGAACCTTTTGCATGGTAGTTGTAAAGAGTATGCCTAGGCCTCCTTGCTGCTTGGTAGTTGCCACCTCTCCCTACTTCACTTTGGCTTTCTTTGCATTATCCGTATAACCTGACCAGAGGAAGGAATTAATAATTCTGTCTAGCTCTTTGATCACCTTCTTGGGCATAATTAAGTGATTAATCCAATGAATTTGTAAGCTACTAAAAACTGAAATAATAAGCGTGACCCTAACAACCATAGAAAGAAACAGATTCTGCCAAGCTAAGATTTTAGATTTATAATGTTCTAAGAGTGGAATACAATCAGAATATCAGAGTTTTGCATGAGAGAGGGGAACTCCCAAGTATTTAAAGGGGGTGTGTTTAACTCCATTCCGAAAAAGCTAGCAAGCTTAAGAGAATTATGCACGTCTAAGGAGCAATAAAAGCTGCTTTTTTGGAGATTTATTCTCATACCATACCAATTTGAGAATCAGGTTTGGATATCTTTAAGAATATTGATGGAGAACCTGTCGACTCCAGACATAAGCATTAGATCATCGATAAACATCAGATGAGTGAGTTTAAGAGCACAACATTTATCATTATAGCAGAAGTGACCATTGTGTGAAGTCATCTTACCAATTATTCGAGACAACCCCTCCATGACCAAAACAAAAAGATAAGGTGAGAGGGGATCTCCTTGCCTAATCCCCCTCTCACATTGCAGCTTCCATTGACAATGATGCTTACTGATCAGGTTTGCAGACATAACATGATCCATTTTGTAAATTGAATAGGAAATTGCAAAGCATCAAGGTAAGCTTGGATAAATGTCCATCTAATTGTGTCAAAAGCCTTGCAAAAATCGATTTTCCAGGTGCAACTCTTTAGTTTTTTTTTTTCTAGATTGATACTCCTTAAGAAGTTCTTGCATAAGCAATATATTGTCTCCAATGGAACGTCCCTCAATGAAAGCACCTTAAGTAGGAGCGACATGCTCTCAAGCAAGACTTTTTTCAATCTTTTAGCTAAAAGCTTAGCAATGACCTTATAAATGGTATTACAATATGAAATAGGTTGGTAATCTGATACGAAGCCGAGGGTTAACTTCTTTGGTATAAGGCATACAAAGATGTGATTGATTTCGCACAATATCTTACTCGAGTGCAAAGTTTCCAAGATAGCTTACGTAAAAAATTGTCCAGTGATAGTTCAAGTCTGTTGAAAGAAATGAGTCGTAAATCCATCAGGGCTAGGGGATTTTGATGGGTGTAATGAGAAAAGAACTTCTTTATCTCTGTGTCTAAGAAAGAGGCAAGTAGGAAGTCTTTCATATGCTGACTAATAGGGTTTTCAAAAAAATAGCTCAAATCTGGTAGATGATTGATCTAATGTGGAGTGCCCATCAATTGAAGAAAGTACTCAGAAGTGATAGTCAGAAAGGATTGTTGATCGGAGTATTGGATTCTGTTAAGATATATTTGGAAATTAATTTTGAGCATTATTTGTATTTGGACATAGTTGGATATATTTGGAAGTTTATCTTGGTTGGGACTCTTGAAAATAAAATTACATGAAAGATAAACCACATCATGAACATAGAATTTATTATTTGGGATAAAATCAGCATATCTAAATACAGTTAGTGTGCAGATTTTTGGTGAATTTTGTAGCTATCTTTGGGAAGCTTATTTTGGTGATAATGATTATCTAAGGTAGCTGAATTTGTGGAGATTATGACTGACGATTTGTAGCTACGATTTTTTGGCCAAAAAACGTCCAGTAAGGTTGTATGCAACTGTGTTTGTTTTTGTGTGAGCAATTACATGCTCTATTGAACTATTCTTGGTAGTTGCGTTTCTGCACATGTGGGTGAATAATTGGACTGCTACTCCATATCTTTGTGAAGGAACAACGTGCAAATTTTTTATTGTGTGTGAAGTGATAAGCAAACACATGCAAGAGGGGGGTGAATTGTGTGCGACTTAAAAATTTTTGCAAGTTACTTTCAGTTTAAAAAGAAATGATAGGAGCCTGTCTATAATTAAAACAGTAGGAACCTGTTGTGCGATAAGATCCTATTTAAATGGAAGGAGCCTGTTAAGCAATAAAAAGCCTATTAAACGACATTAGCCTACTAAATGAAAAGTTCTGTTAAAAAGCAATTTAAAATAGAAGATATTAGTAAAACTAAAAAGAACCTTTTGTAAGTTGAAAACAGAAAGAGCCTGTTATAAAGTAAAGGAACCTCTTTCTGAAATAAACACACATGCAATATAATGCGGAAATTTAAAAGTGAAGAGACGAGAGAAGGACGCAGTCGATTTATATTGATTCAGCTTACAACCCAAGCCTACGTCTAGCCCCTAAGTATCCAACTTGAGTGTTTCACTATAAAAACTAAGTAGTAATTTGACAAGCCTCTTTAAGCTCACGAGTATATATTTTTCAAGGTTCTCAAACTTTCTACGCTCGAAGTGTATAACAATCTTCTAAAAGTTTACAGGAAAATAAAATATAAAATTAAAATTAAGTTATCAGATAACAATTTCTCTCTTGATCGAATGATTTCATTTTTAAAGGCACAATAAAAATAAAATGACTCTCAAGAATATAGCTGCTGCTTGAATGTTTCGAAAGTTTGTGTATGCTCATTTTTTCACAAGTGCTATTGCTCTTCTTTAAATAATCACTTTCTTTAACTAGTCGTTGCTTCACTTGCATCTTTAGTCAACTGGATGGATTTAAATATGAATAACTTCGATGTCATCTTTGCCAAAAATCTTCCAGTAATTATGGGGCTAATATATAACCTTTATAGTTAGTAGGATTCTTTCAGATAAACCATTTCTAATAAGGTAAGTTTATAATGAAAGTTCTTGCAAGAAAGGAAGTAATTTTCCTATGATCTTATTTCCTTTAAAAAAATACCATTATCTATACAAGGAAATAAATCCAATGTAAATTTTGAAATATTATATAGTTATCATCAAAATCGTTAAATATAAACCTTAAGCTAACAATCTCTCCCTTTTTGATGATGATAAGCAATAATAGATATATTTTTCAAAATTTAAAAAGATAATAGATGATTTTGAAAGATACCTGTGAATTTTATATATTCAGACATTTAGAAGGAGTCTGTCTCTTAAGAAAGGAACCTATCATTTATATATTACAGATTTTCACAAGTTCAATAGTAAAATCAATCATATATATAATCAAGGCAGCATTGAGAAATAAATCATCATTATGAAAAAATGCAAAAAATATGTCCACATAAACTCTCCCCCTTGGTCATTATCAAAAGTAATAGAGCATAAGGAGGAAGTTAAATAAAACAGAATGAAATAAGAAAAAAAATCAATTGACACAATAAATGAGGATTTTTCCTAAGGAGAATTTGCAAATTCAGGACTTGATTTTGGAGGCTATCAATTTGTTCACGTATCTGATCCTGATTAGAGTGAATGTTCCTCAGTTGTTGCAAGATCAGGTCATTCGTGCTTTGGAGTGGAACAGGGGCTGACTTTGGTGGGGTTGGACTCAAGATACCTGCAGCTCTTTCTGACTTTTTTTCAACCCACACGTTGTCCTTCATCTTGTAACCAAATTGGTAAGGAATGAAAGAATGAAACTTTGCTGGCTTATACCAATTAAGGTTATTAAACGACACTCCAAAATATGCAAAAATCTTAGTCAACAACATTCCATAAGGTATAACACCAGTTGTGTTCTTGTGACTTCCATTATCTACCATGAACTTTAGGATTATTGTGCGGAGATTCATCTTATCGCCCTTCAATAAATTGTAAACCACATACATGTTTGGGTTTCTTTGGATTTTCTTTTTCCTTTCATTTCAAACTGCTTCTTTGATCGTCGGTCGTTGGTTGGGTCATTTAGCATTCAAACCTTCTCGGGGTTTCTTTTGATTGCTAGTTCTTCTGTAGTTTAATAGCAAGATTTGATTTTTACATGTGGGGTTGGGTTAGAAATGAAATGTTATGAAAATAATATGCTCCCTCGTAACCTTGAAGATCTTCAAGTCCTCAGGTTTGTTTTTTTTGCCTTTTGGGTACTTTTGTTTTCTGTAAATATGCAAATGGTACGTCTCTTCAGCTTAAACTAGTAAAGTTTCCTTCTTTTTGTTGTTATCGATCATGGGTCTTGCTTCAAATCTCTTTTGATCTTCCCATTCTCAAGATGTTGCATCTTCGCTGGGATTTTCTAGTTTATGGATCCATTTTCCTGTCATTGTCTGTTGAAATCCGATTAAAAGTTTTTTTAATTTACTTTTTGGTGTTTTCTCATATCATGTGTGTGTATGATTTTAACTTTATGTGTCTGATTTTTGGATATCTCTTTAATCCTGTTATTCTATGTAGCTCTCTTTCGTTTCTTTCCTTGCATGGTTTTATTGCGATACTATGTAAGTGTTCGATGGAAAAATACCTCATGTCATGGTTTGAAAATTTTATTTTGCCGACGCCATTATGCTTCTATCACCGACGCCACTATCATTCACAGCTAGTGGGTTTCCCATGATCATCGACCCAGTATATGTTTTACCCATTCCCCAACTGGAGGTAGCGCTTGAAGCATCTGGATCCTAACTGAAGCAGAAGATTCAAAACTTAATCCTTTAAGTAGAAATAAGCACCTGTTATTATTATTATCTTTTTATTGAGTTTCTTATTAGTAGTAGTTTTATCATCATCATCATCATCATCATCATTATTATTATTATTATTATCCTTATGTATTTATGGTAATTTTATTTACTTAAATATTTTGCATGCTATTTTTTTTACGTATTTACTCTTTTAACCTGCATCACTATTTTCCTGTCACATCTACATATGAGTTTACCGGAAATAGCCTCTCTACCATGTAGGGGTAAGGCTGCGTACTATTAGACCTCATCAGATCCCGCTTCACTGCAGGACTTTAGACTGGATATGATGATGATACGTGTCTAGGGGACTACACCTCTCTACTGAATTACTACTTGGAAAAATGGAGGTAGTTGAAATGGATGCAAGGCATCTTAGCAGAAGGTCTAAGTGTCTGCACCAGGGTTTTCCTTCACGGGTATTTTCAGTATTCACATAAATGAAGTTCACTACTTCTCCCAGATCAATTGTTGCTGTTCCACTTATGACAAGGAAGGTCTGTCCTACCTTCAGGATATACACTCAGAATGTTTCCTAAGATTTCCTCTGTGACTAGAATCTCGCAATTGCGTACCCAAGAGATGACTGCCGACTTCCTATCAATTTCTTCCTTTCTTATATGTGTGTAAAAACATTTGACTAGTTCATCACACACAGTTTCGTCCAAGCTTAAGAAATTCTCCCAACTAGCAGCAACAAAATAGGGAGTGATGGGAATACCTATATCATCGAATAGATAGGGAGGCAAGATGCGTCCAGCTACCACCTTTCTCTTCTTGTAGCACATCTTGTATCTTGCTTCAATCTCCATTGTTTGGAATAAGTACTAAAACCTCTCCCTTATGAAGAATGGTTAGTTTCTTCGATTTTGTTCTTTTGGCCTTAGGGATTCTTCGAATAAAGCCTCTTTGAGGAATAGTTTCTTCAATTTTGTTCTTTTGGCCTTAAGGATTTCTTCGAATAAAGCCTCTTCAAGGAATAACTCATTCCTTGTAATGACATCCTCAATATTTTCTTCGGCCAAAGGCTCTTTGGAGCTTGTTTTGTAACATTTCCTCTGGTCCGTGGTCTTCTTTCTAATCGAGAAGGTTCTTTATTTGAACCATCGTCATTTATTGCCCAGTGCACTTCAAACACTTTCTTCTCTTTGGGACCAGGTTTAGGATTTGCGGAAGTTTTTGAAGTAGGAATGGGTAGGGAGATAATAGGCATATGAAATATCACCTTTTTTAGTAACTCCCCCTTACTGAAAGTATCTTCTTCTTCTTCACTTTCTTCTTTCTTTTCTTTCCCTTTTTCTTCTTCTGAGTCATAAGCATATTTTTCGATTGTTTTTTCTTTGTCATCTGAAGAGGAATTAGGATAATCTAGAGACAACATAGCAACAATCTTCCTTTTCCTATCTTTTGGGGTCTCTTGACTGGGTATTTTTAAAGTTTGGAGCTTTGAGGAGACAGAGACAGGTTCGGTAGTAGTGTCTAGAGGACCTACTATGGGAGACAAAGACGAGGAATCAGAAGCAAATGTTTGTTCATGAAGAGATGTTTCGCTATGACTAGAAGTTGAGATCAAACATTTCTTGTCCTTTTGATTTTGTTCTTGCCATTATAAATGAGCTTGGTGAAGCTTAAGAGAGCAAATAAGAGGTAATAAGAATCTAGAGACTTAGGGTGTAGAAAGAATAACAGAGAAGACGAGAGAAGTTTGCTTAAAGTATACTAAGTGATTCTTGAGCGTTGATCTCATGAGAGGATCAGTAGACATATAGGCCAGAAGAGGAAGCATAATTGACTGTGTATCTTCTGACAGACGCATATGTAGATTTTTCAAGCAGCACATGTGTTTTTGTAAAAGCTCCAAGTTGAAGAAAGGATCGAATATGAATTGATCAAATCATTCACTCTACAGTCTGATAGATAACTGATTAATCGGACAAGAATAAAGATAGAGTCCCATTGTACATGTCAATATTGACAACAAGAAAATTGATAGTAAAAAGAAAATCCGTTGACTTTTGAAATCGTAAGGGTTCAAGTCCCTCTATCCCCAAAACAAAAAAAGGCCTCTTCGACTCTCTAATTATTTATTATATTATCTTTATTATAGTTATATTCTCTCTTTTCATTAACGGTTCAAAATTTGTTATCTTTCTCTTGCACAAAATGACGCCATAAATGACTCCCTATTTTTATGACATGTGCCACTTAGAATGTCAACCCAACAGAAGTCTTCTAAAAAGAATAGGAGCCTTCTAATCTAGAAGAAACTTGCTAACCTAAAAGGAGGCCTCTAAACTGAGAGGTCCTTTTAGACTCTAAGAAGCCTACTAAATTAAGAGAGAATTTCTAAGGAATCAGAATAGAAGGAGCCTGCTAAATGAAATGCAAAGATAAGTAGTAGAGGATATTCATGCATAAATAATATCAGAGAGTTTGCACATACCAAGCTCTTTTCTTAATACGCAAAATCTATCTTTAGAAAGTGGCTTGGTGAAAATGTTAGCTACTTGATTCTCAGTATTAACATGCAAAAGATCAATGGTTCCTTCTAAAACATGATCTTTAAGTGCTTAGTCCTAGAATGATGCACATGATTTTTAGAAAGATTTATAACACTAGTATTATCACATAATATAGGAATATGAGAAAAGTTTAGAGAAAAATTTTGTAGTTGATGCTTCATCCATAAGATTTGAGCACAACAGCTGGCAGCTGCTATGTATTCCGCTTCAGTCGTTAAAAGCACTGTGAAATTTTGTTCTTGCAAGACTAAGATACTAAACATCCTCTAAGAAATTGACAATGGCCACTTGTGCTTTTTCGATCGACTTTATCACCTGCATAATCTGCATCACAATAGCCCATTATGTCAAATAAATCAGTTTTTGGATATCATAGCCCAAAATTCATAGTTCCGTGGAGATATTGAAAGATTCTTTTGACTGCTTGAAGGTGGATTTCTTTTGGATTTGATTGAAAGTGTGCGCAAAGACACACACTAAGCATAATGTCTGGCCTTGAGCTTGTAGGATATAGTAGTGATCCAATCATTCCTCTATATTTTGTCTCATCTATAGCTTTGCCTTTTTTGTCTTTACCAAGTTTAGTTCCAATGTTCATGGGAGTACCCATTAGTTTAACATTCTCAAAATGATATTTCTTGATGAGTTCCTTTATGTATTTGTCTTGGCTAATGAAGATTCCTTTTTTTTGTTTATCTGATTTGTAATATAAGAAAGAATGATAATTCTCTCATCATGCTCATTTCAAACTTCCCTTGCATTAATGTTAAGAATTCTTCACAAATTGATGGATTAGTACCACCAAATATTATGTCATCAACATATATTTGCACTATGAGTAAATTATTTTCCTTTCTTTTAATAAATAAGATTTTGTTGACCTTTCCTCTTTCAAAATTACTCTCAAGCAAAAAGTTACTTAACCTCTCATACCATTCTTGAGGAGCTTGCTTTAAACCATATAGAGCTTTGATTAATTTCATCACGTAATCTAAATAGTTTTCATCTTCAAAACCTGAGGGTTGCCTAACAAATACTTCTTCGTTAATGTAACCATTTAAGAATGTACTTTTAACATCCATTTTGAACAACTTGAAGTTTCTATAGCTTGCAAAGGCAAGTAAAATTTTAATCGATTCCAATCTAGCAACAGTTGTATAAGTTTCATCAAAATCCATACCTTTCTGTTGCTTGTGAACTTGAGCTACAAGTCTAGTTTGTTTCTTACCACCTTACCATTTTCGTCAAGTTTGTTTCTAAATACCCACCAACTCCCAATGATTGACTTATTTTGAAGACGAGGTATTAGATTCTAGACTTTGTTTTTGTGAAATTGATTCAGTTTGTCTTTTATGGCTAAAACCCAGTTTTCTTCAGTAAGGGCCTCTTCTACGATCTTTGGTTCTATTTGTGAGATGAGAGGAACAAAGTTGTTCTTAAATTATGATCTTGTTCTTATAATTTCAGAGGGATTTCCTAAAATATATTGATGTGTATCAAGACTTCTCCATTCTCTCGATGTTTTTTGTTGCATAGGCTCCTGTTGGGAAGTGCTTGAGAAAGGAGCCTGCTCTGTCCTAGCTTCAGAAGGACCTTATTGGTTTTGTAATTCTGAAGGTATTAGAGGTGTAGTTTGATTCTCCGATGTATTTTTAGGTACCAATGGATGCTCTTCATCATCTCAGTCGGTTGCTGTTGTCGAAGGTAATGCTTTATCAAATACCAAATGTATTGATTCTTCTATCTTCTTTGTTCTTTTATTATATACTCTGAATCTTTTACCAGTGCTACTATAGCCCAAGAAAATAGCTTCGTCTGATCTCGCATCTAACTTTCCAAGGTTGTCTTTTCCATTGTTTAGAATAAAACACTAGTAGTCAAATGCTCGAGAGTAAGCAACATTTGGTTTTCTTCTTTTCCATAGCTCATAGGGTCTTTTTCAGAATAAGTCTTAGAAGACATCTGTTAAATACATAACATGCCGTGGATATTGCTCCTGCTCAGTATCTATGAGGTAGTCCACTTTCACATAGCATGGTCCTGTTCATATCAACCAAAGTTATGTTCTTTCTCTTTACAACTCCATTTTGTTGAGGCGTCCTTGGATAACAAAAGTTGTGAGTAATACCATTGCTATCATAGAATTATTCAAACTTTCTGTTATCAAATTCTCCTCCATGATCGCTCCAAATTGAAGTGATGCAGTACCCTTTTTCTATCCAAATGTTTCTGCAAAACTTCTCAAACACTTCAGAAGCGTCATCCTTATTTGATAAGAAATAAACCCATTTAAATCTGGAGTAGTCATCTACTAGAATAAAACTGTAATGTTTACCATTAAAACTTTGCGCCCTAATGGGATCGAATAAATCCATGTGCACAAGTTCAAGTAGTTCGCTAGTAGACATAATATTTTTAAGAGGAAAGCTAATTATGACTTGTTTGCCTTTTAAACAAGCCTTACAAACCTGATTGCTTTTGAACTTTAAGGTCGGTATGTAAACGATCTAGAAGGGGGGTTGAATAGATCTTTAAACCTTTTCCAGATTTCAACAATAAAATCAGAAGTTAATTCACATAAAACCAATTTAACTAAATTTAAATGTAAAGAGTAGGGAAGAAGAGCAAACACTATTTTTATAGAGGTTCGGTGCTAAGACCTACGTCCTCTACCTAAGTTCCCACTTAGGATTTGGCAAACCACTATATTGCACACTTTTTAGTTCAGTGCGAACTGTTACAATACCACTTGATTTCCGGCTCAAGCTACCTTTACAATCGATTTGTTTTCCGGCACAAATCCTACCTCACAAG
>JANIHZ010000209.1:59497573-59508824 GCA_027478365.1 Erythroxylum rufum | reverse complement strand
TAAATAAAAATTAATTAGTTTATTTTAATTTAAAAAACTGATTAAATTAAAAAATAAAATTTTAAAATTTATCATTGAAATAAAGAGTTCCACATTTCCCATCGGCGATTAGCTTTCCTTTAATTTTCAAATACATGAATTTGATTTCGTATTTTAGTTAGAGCAGTGGTATTATACGGATAAGTGAGATAAAATAAATAAATAAGTAAAAAGGTTTGGTATCATATGACACAATACACTTACACGCACGCGCGCGCGCGCGAGAGAGGGAGGGAAGAGGTGAGGAGAATTCATTCAATCCTAAAAATACAATACAACTCTATCGGTTACCCTCCTTTTATAGGAAATAAAAATAATAAAATTAATATTAAAGTTTTACTCACACAAGCAAACATCCTATTGGACCAAAAAATTGGTCAAATCATACGAAATACTTAAGGAAGAAGAAAGCCCCTCTCTCTCCACTTGCTTCATCATAATTCTGACTAACATTTAATGAAGATATTTGTTGTCTCTCTCCATTTACTTTATTATGATTCGTATGAAGGTGCATATATTTGTCTCCTTTCTATGCACAGCTAGCTTGATTTATTTATTGACATTGCCTTCCTTAAATCAAGTTGGTAAAAATCTATCATCCCAACAATTTCTTCAATTTTATGAAACAACTCAAACTTCAGTGATTTAGTAAAAATATATGTAGCTTGTTCTTTAGTGTGACAATATTGAATCAGTTCCTTTTCAGTTACTAGCTCACGAATTTGTGAAACCGAATGTCTATATGCTTGGATCGCCCATGAAACATTGGATTTTTGCATGGTGCTATTGCAAACTTATTATCACGGAATAATTATCATGGAGCATCTTTTTTTGATGTGGTACTTCATGCATTCTTCTTAGTCATACTGCCTGTGTAGCACAACTAATCGCTACAATGTATTCTACTTCAACTGTAGATAATGCAACCACGAGTTGTTTCTTTAAAGGCAATATTATTGCATCAGTGCCAAGATGAAAAACTTACCCTGATGTGCTTTTTCTTGTTTTATATCTTCTCCTCAATCACTATCTATGTAACCTACAAGATTTACATAATTGATATTTGCATAAAAAATTCCTCCATTTAAAGTACCTTTGATATATCGGAAAATTCTCTTTGTTCCTTATAAATGACAAGTACGTGGCTCCTCCATAAATCTGCCAAGTAATCCAACTTCATAAACTATATCTGGTCTGATTGCAGTTAAATACCTCAGACTTTCAATTAAACTCTTTCCAATTAAACTCTTATAGTAAGTTGAATTTATATGTCCCCCCTTTGTCTTCTTTTATTTATTTCAATTTCTCTTCAATTGGGGTGGGAGCTGGTTTTGATTTCTTCATCTTAAATTTCTTCAAAATATCATTCACATACTTCATTTGGGAGATAAAAATTCCATCATCTTGTTGAATTACCTCCATTCTAAGAAAATAAGACATTAGACCAACGTTTGTCTTGTCAATGATTTTACCATAACCTCCCTAAATTCTTCAATCATCTTTGAGTTGTTTCCAGTAAAAATTAGGTCAATACCACCATTAGGCTTGTATTTTGTCGTGTACACCCACTTTACTCCTATCGGCTCTTTATTAGGTGGAAAATATGTTAATTCCCATGTCTCATTCTTTTCAATTGCATATATTTCTTCATCTATGGCTTTTCTCCATTTCAAATCAATTGATGTCTCCTCATAATTAACTAGTTCACAGTCTGCAAATAAGGCAAAATTTAAAATCATCAGATAGATCATTATAAGTATCTATCTATAATCTTCCAATATGGATGGTAACTAATGATGTCTTTAGGGTTTACCAATTGTCTCTCGCTAAGATACTGAATCTGCCTGAGTATTTTCTTCTTCATAGCTTTCTAAAATTACCACTGGCATTTTTTGGGAAGTTGAAGACCAATTCCATATTCCATCCTTATTAAAGGTTACATCATGGCTAATAATTGTCTTTTTTTGTATTTGGATTGTATAATTTATAGTCCTTTGAATTTGTACTATAGCTTATAAAAATATATTTCTCACCTTTGTCATCCAGCTTCTTTCTTAACTGATCTGGTGCATGGGCATAAACTATACACCCAAAAAAATTTGAGATGCTAAATGGAAGGTTTCCTTTCGCTCCAAGCTTTATCATGTGTTTAATCATGAAGGCTTTTTTTTGAACAACTATTTAAAATATAAACTGCACAAGCAACAACTTTTACCCAAAAAATTTTTGGCAATTGATTAAATCTTAACATGCATCTTTCCATGTTCATAATAGTTCTATTCTTCCTTTCTGTTGCTCTACTCTATTAAGGCATGTATCTGGTGGTTAAGTGATATTAACTTTCATACTGATCAATGACCTCTGTGTTGGTGTATGCCCCGCTAATATTAAATAAGCCTATAGGTCGCACACCAAGAAGAATGAACATTCATTGGGCTTTAATCAGATTTCAACTTTGGATGGTTTGGGTTTTGGTCTTTAAAGTTTTACTATATATATGGATATATAGTATGACTTGAAGAATGAAGAATCTCATCTGATCTCACATGCTCAAAAACCCTAAAAGAGACGTCCTCTACTAGAAATAGAGAGAGAGAGGTCGCAAAAGTGGTGCTATCACACATCAGGGGGGCTGTTCAGTCTCGCGAGAGTGTGGATATCAGTAGAGGCGCGACACTTGACGTGCTCTTCTGACACTACCAGTTTCTCTTTATATTTTCGTTGCAAAAGGTATAACTTGATCTGGATTTGGTTTCGATATTCACATGGGTCTTGGTGTTTCGGATTCTCAAAGGTGATAAATGTTATTACTGTTGACATTCGAAAATCTCATCATTCTATGCATGCAAGATACTCTTGGCCTCTATCTGTTCGTAATGCTTTAATTCTGCAACCACTTTGCTTTTCCACAAACGCTTTAAATGATTTGAACGCATCACAAGCTTCTAATTTCTGTTTAGAAAATACACCCAAGCCTTTTTACTAAAATCGTCAATAAAAGTAATAAAATACCTATTATCTCCATTAAATGGAACTTCAATTGTACACAGATATGAATGAATAATCTCCAATAACTTCTTTGCTCTATAGGACTTCCCAACTGGGAATACATCCCTGTGCTTTTTTCCCAACTCACATGTCTCACATATATGGTCAGAAATATTCACACAAGGTAAGCCAAACGCAAGCTTTTTTCTTGATAGATAATTTAATCTAGAAAAATAAAAATGTCCAAAACGCATGTGCCATAGCCATTTTGCATCAGATATCACAAAATTCAAGCAAGCAAATTTTTCATGATGAATTTTTAGTGGGAATAGATGATTAGAAGACATCTTTACCTTTGCAATAAATCTTCCAATCTTGTCTATCAAGGTACAAAAATCATGATGAATCTGTATTTTATAACCTTTCTCTGATAATTGAGTCATGCTCAATAAATTACAATGAAGACCAGAAACATAGAAAACATCAGAGATAAAAATTTTAGAACCATCCTTCAACCTTAATAGATACTCAACCTTTTCCTAAAATAAGAATATTTGATTTATTCCTAAATTTAACTGTTGACTAAACATTTTCATCTAAAGAGAAAAATAACTTCTTATTCCCACACATATGATTTACAACCAGAAATCAAGTACAAGATATTTTCATATTCCATAAAAGAGTTACTTGCTAAAAATAAGCTTTTTAAATTATTAGAATTCTCACCAAAATGTTGGTACTAATTTTTTGTGACATTAGCCAAATAGTTGTTCTACGATATGGATCTACAATCAGCAACTTTTGTGTCCATACCTTTCACAATTAAAGCAATTAAAATTATATCTCTCTTGATATTGATTACCGCATTCTTTTCCTCGATTGATAGGCCCGAAATTTTTCCTCCTCTTCCTTGACTTAATGTTCTGAAATTGTTTTCTCTTCCCTAGTTAAAATTATTGCTACGACCTCTTCCTCTAAAACTTTCTCTATCTCTGCCTTTGAAATCTCCTCTTTCTCCATTATTAAAACCACGAATATTGTTGACAAGTTCGTTAACACGAGAAAAATATTGCTCAACAATTTATGAATTAGACATTTCTTACCTCTCATATTATCTACACAGGGACTGCAATGTGGATTTTTTGAGCCTTATCTATACCTTTGTAAGCTAGCTTCAAAATATTTCACGCTTCTTTGGCTATTTTAGCATTAGCAATTTTGCCAAAAACTAAATAATCTACTCCTAGGTGAATTGGGATAAACATCAATCGGTCCTTCCTTTGAGCATTTACATCAACTCCTTCTTATGAGTCTGGATCAATAAAACTCCAAATAATGTAAGCCTTGAGGTGGGTAGACATTAAGATCTCCCAATAATTATAATCAAGTTTACTATTTAATGTGAGACCTGAACACACAATATTATAAATGTTTGACATCTCTCACTTTTAAATGAACCACCTTTCACAAGTATATAAGAACACTCGTTTTATTTTTTACCTTACAAATTGCTTTAAATACTAAAGTTGGATTTAACCAAAATTGCAATACAATTGTATCGGTTACACTTCTTTTATAGGAAACAAAAATAATAAAATACTAGAGTTTTACTCCCACAAGTAAACATCCTATTGGACTAAAAATTTTGATCAAATCATATGAAATGCTTAAAGAAGAAGAAAGGCCCTCTCTCTCTCTACTTGCTTCGTCACAATTTTGACTATCATTTAATGAAGATGCTTGTTATCTCTCTCCATTTGCTTCATTGTGATTTTGGCTACTATTTAATCAAATAACATATATCTGTCTCTTTTCCATGCACAACTAGCTTGATTTATTTATAGAAAATGTTTTCTATTTTTGATTGGGATTCTGTGTTATAATTCCCATTACCACCGTAAATACTGTTTGTCACCTATCTTTTCATCCCGGAATAGCTTCTCTTTCCTTCTGTCAGATGTTTCAGCTATATTAATAACATTGTTTTGTGAGCAATTTCAAGTTTGATTTCAGTTTTATGAAAAGGACAAAAGCCCATCATCTTTAAGCCTTTGTTTGGATTCTTATTTACATAAGGGAAAGGAAAGGAAATATTGAGAGGAAAATAGAAGAAAAGAATGGAAGAGAATTGAGACTTTCTTTCCTCTGTTTGTTTTCCTAATTTATTAAAGGAGGGAACTTTATGCCTAATTTGTTTTTGTAACCTTTATGCCCTTGATTATGGAACTTCAGCATACACGGATAAGAATACTATAGTAATTTACATATATTGGGGTTCTCTTATCTTAGATTTCTCCTCCTTTCTCACCAATTTAAGGGGAAATATATTTGGCCTAAATTTCTCTCAATTTTCTCTCCATTCTCTCACTTTCCTTTTGCTTATTTTTGTTCAAATAGTAGAAACTAAGAAAATTTCAATTCTCTTCTTTTCTTTTCTCTTGCTTTCTTTCAATCCAAACCAAAGCTAAGTATCTAAAAAATTAAAAATTATTGCAAATATCTTTTTAATTATTTACTACTTCATGTATGAGAAAATTCTTAACAAATTCATTATGGAAGAATAAAGCATACCTTAGCTAATAAATATAAAAGCCTTAAAATGTTCGAAGTCAACCGGCTTGTTAATAAGTTAAGTTCCCATCCTTCGATAACACCAAAAAAGTTAACTCTATCAAAAGAAAAATGCTTGGAACTGAATAAAGTAAAAATTATGCAGCTCTAATTGTACTCAAACGATCGAGATATGCACAAAACAGAATTAAATACAATCTTACTACAGAAGCAAAAATGAAAAGAAAAGGACAAACTATGCTTCTCTTTTCAAATAGCAGATCTGGTAGGAACTATTCACTACCATTTATCTCTATCCTTGTCTGGAGAAGAAGCAGCCTGTGCTCTCTACTTCCCTCTTTGAAATCAGAAAATGGGCCTAGAAACCAAAAGCACAAATAATTAAGGAACAATGCTGGATGTCCACCTTTAATCATCTCTACAAGATGTCCAGAATTCCCTCAGATCAATGTAAATTTATAGAAACAACATGAAAGCTTCGTCAGGACGGATAACAGAATTACAATCCATTACCAAAAAGAAACAAAGACAAAAACATCCAACTTCAGTTGTAATACTACATCAAATATTCTACACAGAAGCAAGCGCCCCTCTGATCAGCTAACTAAACTCTACCTGAAAAGGAAGAGGGTAAATTTGATATGTAGTTCTCATTAATTATTCATAGGATTACAGACGAGGTTCTACGTAGGGAAGCATCAATAAGCTAGAGTTGATTTGCCATAATAATCACTGACAAAACTTTTGATGAAACAATAGAGCACTCCTTTGAGATCAGCTAGCCGGCAAAGATACATTAATGTCGGTTGGTTTATTCTTAGAATCGGAAGGGAAAGAAGACCAACCATCCCCACGGAATGACGTAGGAGAGAGACTGGGTTTTGGCTCGGCAGTAGAAATAGGAAGCACAGCAGCTGGCGTGATAGTTGTAAGGGTTTCATGTTTCTGTTTTTTGGTATTTTGTTCGTGTTGGTTTCCAGCCAGAAAACTGCCCACCACAACCTGATGAAATTAAACAGAACAACATCAGAATTTCCATCCTCGTACTCATGTCAAGACTTTCTGCAATAAACATCTTGCTCAATATTTTAATGGGGGAATTTGCCTGGATAGTGTGCTTGGGTTGGCCAACAAGCTTCAAAAAAAAAAAAAAGGGTTGGCCAACAAGAGAGAGGAAATTTAACAAAACTTCAAATGCAAACCTGGACGGGACTTGCAGCTACTAGCAACCCTGCAACACCACCACCTACAACGCGTCCATCTGGACTTGCCAATGAAACACTCATCCCACCAGATCTACCCCTCGTTCCTCCACTTTCAGTAGGCATAAATGAACCCGATAGAGAAAGTATCTCAAAACGACCCTGGAAGAAAACCAAATGGGAAGGCATTGAATTTTCACTAATGTCACAAAAAGGAGGCTTACGATCAGGTGCATGAAATGATACTGGAATGTGTGCAGACAATGGAGCAGAGTTTACAGAACACAAAAAATCAGCAAGACAAACCAAACATGTACGAGTAAGTTCCCCTCCATTTACACATTATTACCCAATTCTTGAGTTCCAATGCACCTGCCAGGATTTGAACTCTGGTACATGGGGAAGTACTTCTATCCCCCTAGCCAACCGGCTAAAACATGATGGTTGTGTTCAATTTTATTGAATTTCAACAAGTTTGAATGTCCTCGACTCTATCTATGCCAAAATTTATATGCATGGAACTATCTATGCTAGAAGCCAACTTCAAATAAACTGAACACTGAGTAAGCGTTACTATAAATCAAAAAGATTTCGCAGAAAAGAAGTCAAGAAAAGAAATAAAATTCACTACAAAATGAATCAAAGCCAAGACTGAGGATACAAGATACATCATTACTGACGATGACGAATATGAGGAAAAGAATCATAAATTAGAAGAAAGCATAACTTGCCGTACCTCATATGTGAGTGTGCCCCCCGATGAATCAGGCTGGCGAAGTGTCACACTCGAGATCACCCCATTTGCTGTGAGAATACATATAGCTCGAGGCCCTTGTTGAGAAAATGAAATGATCTTCATCGTAACATCCTATACAATCAAAATAATTTCTTGTATTTCAGTCTTCCTATTATTGATAAAAAGAAAATAATTACGGCCTATTGTCAGGTCAATAAAAAATTCAATAACAGAACTTTTATTAATCATGTTTTTGCCCATTGCATTCCAGTAACATATTAAATATATTGCTGAAGTTCTTATGCAAGTAAAAATATAATGACAAATAGGTGATTAAAATTTTAACGAAAATGACCAAAGTGACACATTTCAATTAAGAGGCAGGAAAATAAAAATAAAATAGAATGGGTGCAACAGGAATTTTGCATAAGAAGATGTAATATTCATTTATCCTAAGTGTTGCATATTAATCAGCATATATTACATGGATGAAATAGCCTCTGTGTAAAAATACAAAGGAAAGGCTGCGTACATTATGACCCTCTTCAAACCCTCGCAAAGCGAAGAGTCTTGTGCGTTACAAAAGAAATATTACATGGATGAAAATCTTACAAAATCATCACAGAAACCAATAGCGAAATTAAGTTGGTTATGTTCTCATGTACCTCGCCAGCATTAACGGTGATAACATGGGGGGTAAAATTGGCACCAACAGAACATGCAACCCATTCACCTACAAGAAGAATTTGTGACAAAGATCAACCATTATCATGCGGACACATGCTATTAAAACCACAAATCCAACAGCAAATTAAGGAAATGTTTGAAATTTAAGAATATTTATCAGTTGTGTTAACCAAGCCGAAGAGAATAATATATTACGAAACTGAGCCAAATAGCTCTCCAACCGCACTTAGAATCCTTAACCTGTAAAGCTTCACACTTTGCTATCTAACAAGCTAAGACCTTCATGTTATCTAATAAAATGGATAACTCTCCAGGACTGCGTGGTGACGTTAGTTGAGTAGTTAATCTCTATTACTATGCCCCAAGTCAATCTGGGTGGTAACTCAATTTCTTGAATCAAGAGACGATGTCCTTCTCAGAATACCAGGAAAAATAAGCAACAAAGTCAAAGACTACTATTTTTGCCTCAATTTATAAGCATGTCGTAGCGAACTTAACTTGTTAACATTCATGCAATTTCGTCACATCCCTGTACACTACACCACACAAGAAAAGATGACATCTAAGGTATGTGCAAAAGTGAAAAGAGTAAAATTGCAGTTCAAAGTCATAACTCATAGAAACTCGGGGGTAACAAGATCATGTGCTGCAGAAGAATCACAAATTTTTAAATTCTAGGACTAAGAAAGCTTATTTTGATTTCTAAATTCTACCAGTAAGAAAGCTTACTTCATAAAATCACCTTGGCTCTCCACAAACGAAAATAGTCAAATAAATCATTGCAAATTTCAGAGAATGTTAGCTGAAAGAAACTATAAGGAGTCAAGCCATAATTAGACCTTCTGCTCATCCGTCCCACTTGACACAACAGAATCACGCCACATAAGACGCGAGAATTCCAAAGCCTAATATGGGAAGTAAAGCCCACGCAACGCAAACACTACCACCCATTTCCTCTTTTCACGGCAGATCAAGTAAGCAAGTAAAGCCACGCCTTTCACTTCGACACTCTCTAGCCGAAGAGGCTGCGCGGTAAGCAAGATAGATTTTTTGTTGGAAAGGACACAAACCCACCTATCACTTTACTCGTACATAATCCCGACACAAACCAACTCAGTCCTCAACTCACTAGCACAACAAACCTTCCACAAATAGGACCACCTTTAGAATAAAAACAGCAACACCCACAATATTAAAAACACCAAACTCTCAAGTCTCAACTTTAACCACCAAAGAAACATACCAAGTATCAAAAACTTAAGAAAAGGGGGGAAAAGAAAATCTTACATTTACCTATAGTATCCAATTCGTACTTCGTTTTGCTGACAGGTTTCACTTTCCCGCGTTTCTCAGCCGACGAAAAATCAATCACAGGAGGCAGAGCTGGAGCAGCAGAAGATATAGGCTTCGGAGAAAGCGCCACCATTACAGACCCGTCAGGACCGTACTTTCTGGGCCTACCTCGCTTCTTCTTAACAGACATGGTCGCCGCAGCCGCAGCCGCCGTCGTCTGCGGCGGAGGAGGAACCGGCGCCGATCCAGGTGTGGAATTCGAGTTGTCGGACCTCGGAGCGATTTGGTAGTCAGAAGGAGCATCAGATCCCACCACAGTAACCCCACCTCCTCCACTACTACTAACAACGGCTTCCCTGGTTTCCATTGCTTAAAACCTTTAAAGAAATTTCTTTTTTCTTTTTTCTTTGAAGATTTTAGGCTAAACCCATTTCGATTTAGAGGTTAAAACATCTAAGGAGCAACTCCAAATTTTTGGTTAAAAAAAGAAATTAGTCCAGAAAATCCAAACAGTTCCAAGAAAAATACACGCTTTAAAACAGAGGAAGAGAAAAATAAAAATTTGAAGATAGATGACAAGTTGTACAGCAAGATTTAATCTGGAAAAAACTTGGGTTTTTTAGATTAATTTCTAGGATTAGGAGAAGCTGAACTTAGGAGAGCAGAACAGAGCTTAATTAGGAGAATTATAATATTTATGAAAAAGGAGAAATGACAAGCTGGAGTTAGTGAGATAGGAAGGAGAAAGATAGGAATTGTGGAATTTGAGAAATTTGATAATTGAATTTGTTTGGTTTTGATTGTTTTTGGGATAATAAGAAAGCTTGTTGTAGTTGAGCTAATTTTAGTTTTGTTTTCCTAACTTTCCTACGTTTTGTCTGAATGAGATCATAAAATAAGTAAGAAATTGGTAATGGGTGACCTCAAATTAATTAAAGTAGAAATGGATGAACATGAACATGTGTGTAATCATTATTGCTATATGCTAAAAATAAAGATATTTTATGTATTGGTTGGAATACAAATTGAATAATGTTGAAAGTGGGAGGGATTTCTTTTTCTTTTGATTTTATAAATTGAATAATGTTGAAAGTGGGAGGGACTTCTTTTTCTTTTGTTTTTCTCCATCTTTCTTAAGTTCTAACCTCTTATTGTTTTCTTTTTCCTATTGTCAAACTCAAATTTGTGGTGGGCAAGTGGACAAAGTGATATTATTTGTCATGATTTTAATTATAGTTCATTTTTTTATATTCAAATTTTGAGTGCATAGCAAGTAAGATTAGGTTGCATAAGATAGGATAGGTAAGAAGAAATTATCTAAAAAAGGTAAATGTTATGGAAGTTGGGTGAAGGCAAATGAAACCTTGTAATGGATCTAGTCACAGCCATCCAAACCTTTCTTTTATTTTTTCCTTTGCCTATTATGCATTTCTCTCGTATCTCCTCTCCTCTTTATAAGTAATTGCTTCATTTAATGAAAAGTAGAATGAGACACTAAGCTTGTTTCTTTCCGATTGTACTTAACTTCTATTCGGTAGAGCTTATACTAATAGAGCTTTTGTCAGTGAATTTTTTATCAGTAGAATTTTTTTTATAGAACTTTTTTAAGAGATTTTTTAAAAAGTTAGTTGACTGTTTGGCTATTAATTGAAAAAGAATTTTTTCAAAAGAGCTTAATACAATAGATTGTTTGGCAACATAAAAATAAAAGGCACTTTTAATTTTAACTATATTT
>JANIHZ010000209.1:59455603-59473794 GCA_027478365.1 Erythroxylum rufum | reverse complement strand
ATATGGACTATTTTGCAATTTTTAAAAAGTTTAGGGACTATTTTATAAATTTAAAAAATATCCCGAAACGGTACCCGATACCGACCGGTACCGGTACAGTTCCGTTCCAGAGCTCAATCCGGTACCAAGTCCGGTACGGTATTCAGAACATTGCTCACCTCAAATCAAATTTTGAAATAGATTACACCAACTACTATAATTGCATAAATGTCTTGCGTCTAATAATATTTATACGAACATAATAATACAACTCTACAACTAATAGGAGAGAGTATATCCTTTAAAGCCAACGCCTATTTATGACAAGGGTTTAAAATTTTCATTATTTAATTAGATTATAATTCTAATTAAATATCAATTGAGCTCAGATAAGATCTAATATCTAATATTTATTTTTATTTTCTAAACATCTTGTATTTGATCCATAAGTTTTTCAAACTTTACAACTAAATCCAACTTAATTAAATTGCCTTTTTTCTTTTCAATTGTTCTTTATATGTAACTCATTAGGTTCCTAAATATGCTAGTGATTGATATAAATTATAATTCTAAATAATATTTAAGATTAGATAAATTAAACTTCTTTAATATATCTTTAATACTCTAATTAAACAATTTATATCTATAGATCAAGATTAGCATCTAACATCACATTAAGACTATTCAAATGTTAGGAATAGCAAAATAATTTTGATTAATCTTTTCCTACATGATTATTTGTATAATTTAATCATTTCATTATACAATGTTTTGATTACATATTGATTATGAAATTCATGTCTGCTACATTTTAATAATACTATAATAGCTCTCCATCATCATTAATTGATTCTTTTAATGATATTTGAAAATTATTTTCAAAGTATTATTTTACTTTATCTAAAGATTTCTCAAATCAATACTAATAAAAAATAATAAATATTCTCTCTATTTATTTTAACGTGATGAGTCATATATCGATCACTTAATCACCTTCACATAGTTTACATCAAAGGATTGCTAATCAAGCTATTCTTGCCTAGGATAGGCCTTTAAGTAGTATCAAAACATAACAATTCTTATAGAAAATTTTTTAAAGATCACAATTCAATTCAAATGATCACTTATATAATCATTACAATGACCATTTTCATTAATGCAACTAATGTTTCATATAGAATTCTCATGTCAAGTCAGTTAAATAAACTTATTTCGTAATAGATACTTACACATTTTTTTAAGCATTTCCATACTTTACTCTATAAAATTAATCACTTCCTTAAAAAAAAAAGATAAAATGTGTGTTAGTTTTTTAAAATTTATTAATACACGGTCTTAACAGAGTAATATTATGAACAATTTTAGGATAATACTTAAATGCAATATGAATTTCATAATTATGACCTCATCATAATTTCATTTATTAAATATATTTATATCATCTACTTTACCTTATACCTTAGTCAATTAAGCAAATATGTTTAAGATAAATAATTTATTTAATTAATTATGTTATAAATATACAAGTAATTGATTGACACTAACACATAAACCAACATTAATTATAACCATGAATCTCTGATATTCTTATGTGCCTATAATTTTCTGATACCTGAAAATTAGCCTTCAATAGATCTTGATTTTGTTTGCCATCATACCCTTTTGGTTATCATTGCTGCACACATATACATTGGCCAGAACATGCAGTCTACATTGTTGTCTTTATGTTTTGATTCAACAATACTCATTCTTGTTCAGATCTTGGAGAAGTAGGAAGAGAAAATTTTGACTTTGATGTAAATGGACTCGAGGTTCTCAGCTTGACTGTGAGAGATAAGCCAACAACAGCTGTTAAGTTCACTTCAACAACTGCAAAAACTGAAGAGTTTCACAAATAGGTTATGTATTTAGAAGGAAGCAGTTAAGAACAACTTGCCAATAAACTAGCTGATTCCATACCATTCACCAGAGGTCAGATGTAGGGGTAGTGTTGCTTGTCATAAAAATTGCGTCCTTGTGTTATTAGTAATTGTTGGTTTTTCCATTTTTTCTGTTCTTTTCTTTGCAAAAAGAAATCTCTGTCAACCATGTGCTTTCTTTCGCCTGGTCAAGGCTGCTCAGACTTGTCTTAAATTCAATGTCGGTACGTTATCTTTATCTTTGGGGTTTAATATTCCAAGTTCATTGAACAAAAGAAAGAAGAATGTCTTGTTCATCAATCAGTAAACTTGCGCCTTCCCATAAGCTTCCAAAGTAGCAAGTAGGGGAATGCATTATATACACGATGGGAACTGTGAATTGCGACATCATTTCAGATCTAAATAGTTCTAAAGTTGAACCATTTTGTTGTTGTCAGAACTAGCAATCACATTACTTTGAAAATATTTTTTTTTGTGTGAAGCGGATAAACAACAAGGAGGCCTGTGGCCTCAAAAACGGCCACAGACAAAGCATCATTCTGTAGAAATTGTCAAATATCCGGAACAGGCATCTCCCACAGATGCCAATGCTGCGAAGAGGAAGATCTTAATTTCGCTAGATAATCAACATGTTGGTTGCCTTCTCTCTAGGTATGGGCAATAGAACAGGCCCAATCCTTCCTTAGATAAAACAAAATATCCTCAACAATAGTTGACAAGTAATGTCATGATGATCACCAACTTAACTCTATGCCAATCTTTCAGACCCTTGGGGCCTAATTGAAATAAATAATAACAAATAGCATTTATCTCCTCTAATCTCAACATATCCACACGTTCGAGGATTTGAACTTGAGAAGGCCAAAAACGATATAAACTATTCACATTTGACAAATGAGACAAAACAGATGTAAGGGACCAGTTTTGTTGTCCATTGCTTGAAACAAATTAGCCTGTCGGAAAGTTGGACGAGTCTACAGGGAAATAAAGGCAAAGGGATTTCTGCTTAGAATACATAGAAATTTGTTGACTGACGATATGGTTGTTTCCCCTGGCAATTGCTAGTTGCAATCTTGTCATGTGTTTCCTAATGACATTTTGTGAGATCATGTACTTGAGAATGCGAGCCAAGCTCAGGCAATCTTTCAGTTTCCTGCTTTTTACTGCTGAATTCAGACTCCGCGCCCTCAGTGCCATTGGTATTCCTTCTATGCAACGAAATACTTTCCCATTGGATATTTTCAGAGATGGATTTTCTTGCCTTGATACCATTATCTACCACAACCAACTTTGGGTCTCTAAAACCATAATTACCCTCACAAGAATAACTCCATTGGTAGCTTCTGCTACTGTTGTCCATGTTTAGTTCTATGGAATGAAGATCGCTGTCAACTGAATCAACTCCATCATCAACTTCTCCATCTGCTAGTGCCTCCTCTTCATTTTCTTCTTTCTTCAAGTTTTTCCATGATCCAAATTTTATGTCCTCTAGATAAGCTTCAAGTTCCTTGATCCTCTCATGATCTGGAGAGCTGCCCTCCATTTTTCTGTCAAGTCTTTCTCTTACGTAGTTCTCGAGCTCGTTTCTTAGCCGTTCCACAGCTGCATTTTTCTCCTCGAAATGGTACTTTGCCTCGGAGAGCTTCATCTGTACTCTTTCTTCACGGAGCACATCGGCTAGCTGTAGCATTTCCCTCTCTTTTTCGATCTCCTCCCTAACTTTTGCAGATTCTCTCTTCAGTTTTTCTACCTCAGCTCTATCCTCTCCGATCCCTTTGGCTAATTCATCACATACTTGCTCCAATATCTCTTTAGCTCTCTTCTCACTTTCAAGCTCTTTCAGTGATTTTGACAGAGATGCTTTTTTATCTGCCAGTTCTTTCCCAAGCTTCTTGTTCAATCTTTCAGTTTGCATTCTCAGTTTCTTCTCTACTTCAAGCTCTTCCGCAATACGTGCTATGGCACTTTGAACCCTGTTTCGCTCTGTGTTTTTCCAAGCTGCCTTTTGTTCTTTAAAATGCTTGATAAGGTGATCAATTTCGTCGTGTTTTGATATCTGCTCTTTAATAAATTGGTTGACCTGGTGGCGTGCTCGCTCTAACTCAACACCAAGTGCAGAGACAAGGGACATGCCCCATGAATGCTGCTCTTGAAGACACCAAATATGGCTCAGAACTTTCACCAACTCTTTGGATGTTGTCAGCCCATTACTAACTCCCTTCAAACGAGTCTTAATGCCAACTACACATCGTGTATGAGCTTTCCCTTTGGTATGAGCTTCGATCTGTATTTTGTGGGTTAAACGCAAAACATCTTTTAGATTATTCAGGGAACTATTGCAGCTAGTATACGGAATTACGGATATTCAAGGATGACTTCCCATTTTAAATGTGGCTATCAATGAAATCTTCGTATATGTCAATAATAGATAAGATATGCCTCATACCTCCATCAAACTGACATTCCTGGTAGAGTCCAAGCCTTCCAAATTATAGTCAGCAGGTTGCAATATTTTTGGAACAATCGATGTTCTTCTCCAGTGACCATCTTCTCTAGAACGATCAATCTTCTGCATAATCAATATAAGAAATACTTAAGAAGTTTAAACAGATCGACAAAATGTAACAAGAGACAATCAGATTATCCACCTTTGGACAAAGAATATAAGATGGATCTGGAAAGTGCGGCAACCGTGAATACAAGCTCCTGCTTCTGAACTCTTTTCTGTCTTCCAGTAGTTCCAAATCCTTTTCAGCTGTGGGAGAAGGGATTCTATTAATCTGCCACAAAGCAGCGGCCAATTTTCTTGTAGAAACAGAAACTTCCTTGGCTTTGCCTCCAGTTAGAGAGAGCTCACACTTGGTAGATTCATCATTTGGCATTGCATAATTTGGAGATTGGGTGCTTGTCCTCCAGGCCGGTACAGGTGTTGTGGACCCCCCTCTCTTTCCCACTAAAATAGCTCGTTTGAATCTGTATTTCTGGACCAATGAAGATGAGGAAGATGATGAGTTTCCTCTCTTTCTGATCTTGCAATAACCTCTTGCTTTGGCAGCCTCCATATATGCTATAGTTGAGGCCAAATACAAGTCTTCACTTAATATTTGTGAACGGCAACTACTCTGTTTCTGCTTCTATTTCTGCAGTTGTCTGAAGATTGTTTCCATATATGAACTTCTGCATACAGGAATAATTTAAATTTTCAATTATCATACAAGATTCTATAGAATGGAGGGTTTTTTTTATTGGTCTCAAAACAGTTGGATATAACTAATGAAGGTTCAGGACAGTTAAATAGATGACCGCATTTCTTGGCAAAATTTGTGGACAACTGAAGTGATTTTCGCCGAATTGTCTTGGCTTCAGGATTCAGAAGATTACATGGTCATTGAAGGCTAAGTGTTGATGTCCATACAGAGTATACAGAACCAAAAAGCAGATCTCTTTAGATTAGTGGTGGCCCAAAATTCAAGTAACTGTACCAAAACTTCAGAAAGCATATAAAATTCTGAGACTTCAAACTTGAAGGAAAGATTTGAAGAGAGTAAAGGTGACAGGACGATGTGGAGAAGCCATCAAATATCTGATCTTTAGTTTACTCTTTTGGGACAAGTCCAATCTGCTACCTAGAATTCCTCAAACTCATAAAGCAAAAATAAAAACAGAGAGTGGTCACACACAATCAGAGAGATTCAGTCTAAAAGAGATTCAAGGACCCTAGAAAAGAAAAAGGAACAAACAACTGTCAAAAGGCCAAATGGGAATGTCACAACTGTGAAGGATAACCGATTTGATAGCTCTGGGGCTCTGATTCAGAGAGTTTGAGAGGGAAAGAAAGAGAGAATTTTATCACTTTCTTCTTTCCTTGTTGGTTTAGCTTGAGAGGAGGAAAGGAGAGATTTTTGTTTCTTTTGGTTTTCACTGAGCAAAGCCAATGGTGTTGGGCTGTGTGTTACTTAGAGCTTATGGAGGATAAAAAGAAAAAAGACGAGAAAACGACGTGGCGTACACGTGAGATAATAGTGCCAGTGTAATAAATCAGGGACTTGCATTGCATGTGTGAGTGAAGGGAAGGGACTAGCTCCATTTCCTATTCATCCTGAAGCCCACTATCGTTATCTGAACATGAATGCACTTTTCATTTTTTGTTTTTTACTAAGTGCCCCTCTTTCTTTCTTTGATTTCACTTGGAAGCCCTAATGTTTCCGTGAACTTCAAATGAAGCAAGGTCGTTTTTACATTACTACCACCGGTCGTGTTTTCGCAGCTATCATCTCACCAGCCACCAAACTAAATGTTTGTTTGATAGATAGTCACTTGAATTATACTAAAAGTGTGAGTCACTGTCCAATCAATTGTCTCGTGGAGAGGCTTGGTCAACCGAGCCAATTTACGTTAAAATGGACATAGTTATATAAAGCTGATGATTAATTATGAGAATAGGTGCCCGTAAAACATCCTAAAAAAGCATGGCATGTTAGCATGCAAACCCTGTCGTTGAATCATACACCAAGATGTCCAACATGTCACGTTGAGGAAGCAGAATCAAAACCAAAACAGCAGGGGGCTTCTTCATAAATTTTGACAAATTGCAAAAAAGTACAGAGTAATAATTGTACCAGTGCTTGATCCATCCATCCACCAATCAATCAAATGAAAGAGAGCCGGTGATCTAGTCTGATGGGGAAGTGGGACCCAATAACGTTTTGTAGTAACCTTCAAACGACAAAGCCTCGAATAAGCACACCCCGCGTCCCGTTGAATTGAGAATCAGGGCTTCACACCTTCTCTGTCACTTTATTAGATAGAGTAGTTGTTGACTTATTATATCTTCAATGGACTGTCATTCTCATCCTCTTCGTCGAGTCTAGGTGCTGATCCTTGGTAGTTGGTCTTGGATTCTCTGTATCGAGCTGTAAAAGCTTTCGCTAATTTCTTTTTTTTTTAAAATCAGTTTTTAAGCAAATCATGTAGTCTTATCATTTTATTAGTAATTAAATTTATATTTTATTCAATATGTATATATTTTCAAAGTAGTGAAAATCACACGAACATGATTTCTATATAAAACATTTAAGTAAGCAATAATGCCTTATACAGTGTGGTTCAGCCGGATTTTGCTGGGCTGGAATATCATTCTTTTGATCCATGATCTACGCAGCTCTGGTTAGAAGATTCCTGCAAAACAAACAAAGACACTCCGGGGGTTGTTTCCCGGAAGGTCCCTCCGACGCTCAAGTCAGTATTTTGAGAGAGTTTTGGTTGTTGTGAACAGAGAAGAGCAGCTAGGGTTGTAGTCTCGTACCTCAATCCGGTAGGAATAGTACCTTATATATGCTGTAGATTGCCACTAAGTTTAGGTCTTCACGTAAGTCTTAGTGTTTGCATTGGAGACGACCTCTTACTACTGGGCTATCAACGCCTGGACTTAAAGTTGGGCCTCATTAATCCTGGGCCTCATTAAGCCGTCCCGACCAAAATCTAACTCAAATTAATAATATAATTTTAATAATTAATATTAGTAACATTTAAATGTTCATATTAGGTGCATTTTATTGTTATTTTTGAAAATCTTATAAAAATTAAAAATATTACATGGGACGTGTGAATTTTTAGGAGGATTCCTTCGCTGAGGTCGTGTTACGCGTTAAAAAAAGAGGAAGGTAATTTAGGATATAAGATAAAACATAATGTTATAATTTAACCTTTAAAATATTTTATTGTGACGAGAATAGATTAACAAACATTTTAATAATAGTTATATTTAATAGATTGTACGTACATGAGATGTTCATAAATATTATTATTGAAAAATATAAATTGTACAACTTGTAGCCCCTTCCCATAAATGTATTCCCATTATTAATTTTCTTCCTACCTAAACTTATCTTCATATTATATTACTACGTTTAAGCAGAAGTCGTTGTAATCATAAAAATTATTTAAACCTCATTGACCATTAAAACTCCATTAAAGACAGCTACAGTGTTCCTGAAAAACAAAACGGTATCTTTTCTTTAAACTATTCAAAGATTAGATGTGTAACATCCAACTAAATAATTGAGTCTTAGATAAGGACAAAGTCATTGTTTAATTTGATAAATAAGGTGATGAATATTACCATCCACAACTTTTTTGTTGCGACCAATTTTATTTAATTTATGGTCGGTAACAGTCCTAACTTTTAAAATTATTATAATCGTTGTGGTTAAGAAAATCGCAATTAACATACTCAAAATCTTCCTGTTTATAATATTAAATTAGGTCTATGTCAAAAATTGGAATCTCAAGAAATTGGGGTTTTTTTTAATCAGGGTATCCACCGACGGTCTCAGTAATTAATCCCCTCGCTGATAGGAAAGTACCTCACAAAGTGAGACAGCTAGCCCAAAAATTTAAAGCTGCTCCGTACCTAAAGCCAAGAATCAAACCCCTAATTTTTGGTTAAGAGTAAATAAGGCCCTTGTCATTCAAACATACCCTTTGGTTTAAAAATTGGGGTCATTAATTATATTATTATTAACCCATTTTCTTTTTCTAAAAAGGTAGTGGAAAAGAAAGAAAAATAAGTTTTGGGGTGAGACTTGAGAGTGAGCGGAAAAAAGAAGGAAGTTTATTAGCATCATCGTTCGTTGCCGGCAGCCACCATATTTGAATGCTAAAAAACTCAACTTTCTTGCATATTTAATTAATGATAAGATAAAAGTCAAAATATGTTGATATATGAGTCAAACGAGTTGCAGATATCTAGGTTGGATCTTAAATCAAACTTTACTTGACTCCAAAGTTTAGCAAATGGTTTGTCACGGTCCTATTTAGCTATAAATATTTTAGTATTACATAGAGTTGAAAAGAGAAAAATTAAAAAAGAGGTTAGGTAGGTCGCTTTTGTCCATACGTCGCACTGTTTCTTTCCACTGCCATGCCATTATAAATGAATGCAAGTCGATATAAATTCTATGCTTAATGTAATTTATATTAAATAAGATTAGATTAAAAAAATTTCAATGTAAATTGACACAAATAATTCTTTTTAGTTTTGATCAATAAATTGTTTAATTTTATGGTTATTTGTAAAAAGGTCATTTAAAAATATATTTTTAGATAATTTAAATTAAACTGTTGGACAATTTTGTCATTTCCCGTATATTTGAACAATTATTAATTGCATTTTTTAGTTTTTCAATAAATTATCAATTAATTTACGTAATTTGATCCAGATAAAGATAATAAAAGTGGCCCAATAAATGATCTAGATTAATGGGTTGAAGTTCGGGTGAAAAATGGATCCCAATTAGTGTAGGTCTGGTCCATATCGGCCTTGTGATGGGGATGCTCAATATAGAAACTATATAAAGGTTAAGGTCTCGTGTAGTTACTTATATCAATCGTAAGCATAAGAAATCTCTAATCCGTTAAGAGAGCTTACATATTAACAAAATTTTAGAAAGATCTAAACAACGTGTTGGTAAACACTTTTCATAAAGGTCCTAAGAGATTCGTGATCGTTTAGAGTTTGAAACCGACATCAAAATTAGAGATGGAATCGAAATTAGGTAATCCACATTACCTTCGTTTTTTATCATTTCATGTTAATCCTGAGTACGTAATAAGATCTGAATTCCGTATTACATAAACATCTTAAATTTTAAATGCATTCTTAATACTAATTAAGTTGGACAATGTAACTCTTTGATATGAATTTCTCGACCAAAAAATACTCTTTGATATGATATGAATAAAATAATGTATAAATAATTTGTTGAATGTTGATCAGAATAATGTTAAAAAATTTATTAGAATAATATTAAAATGGTAAGTTTTATTTGGAAAATTTACTAATTATTTTTATAAGTTTTTTATTTAATTTAAATTTAAAATCAAATTGAGGAGTCCATTCGACCTTTCTTCATTTCTTATTTAGTATTCAAAGACGGCTTGTCAACAGGGTTTAAGGTAGGCTCATTGTTGTTTTACTTAGCAGCCCACTAAGACATTTTCAACTCGAAACACATGTATAGCCTTGTTTTAAACTTTGGTTACGAATATTATTGGAGTCCAATATAAGAAAATGGGGCAGAATTGTGACTTCCATGCAGGCCCTGCACAACTAACAATGACCGGCGAATGTAGAAGATGGCCCCATAGTCATTGACCAGCCAAGTCCAACAGACTTTCCCAGTTCTACGGGCCTATAAACTTTGAATTCTAATTCAACCAATTAATATTGCTTCAAGATTAAGTGCTAGAATATTTTAAATTATTATTACCATGTCCATGCTTTTTTACTGTTCTTTTTTGACATTTTTTTTTATTAAATCATTCAGTATCTGGCACCACAAGAGCAACTGACTAGTCCGGATTCGAGTCGGATAGGACCCATTTGGGCGGCAAAACTCTCCTTCACGAGTTTTAAAGAGACTCCATTCTTAAAACTCGATTGACATATTTATGATGAAGGTATTGAGCAAATATTTTTATTTTTTAACATCAGTTTGGATTAAATGGTTCAATTCTCTACCTTGTCATCTTAAGAGAAAGAAACAATAAAGTAGTCAGGTGGGCGTTGAGTATAGCTCCTAAATCTAAGGTTCGATTCACTGGAGTTGTTGGACGTTGAGTATGCCTCTAGCCGTATTATAGATTTACAAATCTTTTGACCTTGGTCAGGGGTTGAACATCTGACTTGATATGCATTAAAAATCGAAGTCAAATGCCCAGCAAGCTTATTGCGATCACGTCCATGTCAAATTATGAATAAAAAACAACTTGGGCTTAAGTGGGTGATCAGATAGTTCGATCGTTTTCAGGAAGCAACAGTGAGACCCTACATGACAAAGACAACCATAAAATAAAGTGTGCTCTATCTGACAAATAGAGAACTCAATCCTGATAATTTGGCATTGGGAGTCTTCTGATTTCCAGCTCTCGATAGAGGACAGAAGCGTGCTTTTCGGAAGTTCCTTCAACAAAATCCCCTTCTTGCATCAGCCGGTAACAATTCAACGCTCTATCTAAACAACAATCATAAAATGCAAGAGATAAGCACCAAATAGATCAAATTCCCATTACCCAAGGAAGTAAAAGGCATGTTATCAAACGAAGTCTTTGAGTTTTAAATGTTAAATTAATCGAGGATATGAGGACGATAAGAAAAAGGTCATCAAGTTAGTAGTTACATGCGTGTGCTTCATCCCAAAAATTGAAACCACTTCTAGTGCAAAGGATATTCATTTCTAAAGCTGAATAATTAACTAGAAAATTAGGTAACTGTATTTTTCCAATTTGGTATATTGAATTACAGTGTTGGGAAAAGACAAGGGCGTTCACGCAACATAATTTTGAGGTTTAAAATAAATTTTTTTCATTTCAATAAAATTGTGGGAAGTAAATATGAATGTACAAAATAAATCACAAACAAAAATATTAAAATTTTAACATGAAAATTCTTCTCAATTCCGTAAGTAAAAGAGGTATATGGATGGCTACATCATTCACCACACACCCAAAATTTGAAGACTCAAATTTTCTTCATAAAGGTTACAAGTTTCCACAAAAAATGCCTACAACCTAATCTTCTTTTGATTATAGTGAACTCCGCTAAAGGAGGACCCTAACAAACTCCCCCTTTGACATTAAGGGAGGCCTTTTTTAAATCGACAATCAAATGACAAGCATAAAACTTTTGGTTAGGTGTAGACTTTGTCATCATATATGAACCATTATTTTTTGCGTACACTTTTTCAAGGTCAAGCAATTTAGAGTCCATAACATCACATATCCAATGATATTTTACATTAATGTATTTAGATCTACCATAAAAATTAGGATTTTTGCTAAGTTGTAAAGCATTTTGACTTTCACTAAATACAACACACCTCTTTTGAGTAAATCGAGTTATTAAAGACACTTTTTCATTCAAAACAACTCTTTGCAAGTTTTAGTTGCATTGATAAATTCAACCTCAATAGTAGACAATGCAACATACTTTTGCAACCAAGATTGTCAAGCCAGTTACAAAGGTAATTAAATAGCTTGAAGTCAACCTTTTTAAGTCAATATCACCTACTATATTAGAATCAGTGTCCTCGTAAAGAATAGGAGTTCCTATTTCAAATCACAATTTCAAATCAAACCGTCTCAAAGATATCTTACAATCCACTTTGCAACGTTCTATTTTTTAAGAATCTTGATTAGAGAGAAAATACCAATTGCATGAGCAATATTAGGCATTGTGCAAACATTTACATATGTCAAACTTCCTACTACGAATGCATAAGAAATATTATGCATGTTTTCTTTCTCGTTCTAACTAGACAGAGATTGCCTAATTCTAAGTTTAAATTGAATATTAAGAGGTTTGCTTATCACTTTAACTTTATTCAAACAAAACTATTAAAAGTAATTTCTTAATGTATCTTTCTTGAGATAACCATCTTTGCTTCTCTATCACGAATAATTTGCATGCCAAATATTTGTTTTACTAATCCTGTTTCCTTCATTACAAAAGACATGCTAAGCTATTTTTTTAAACTGTTAATTCTAGAAGCATTATAACCAATAATCAACATGTCATCAACATAGAGCAACAAAATAATGAAGTAATTATTAGAAAATTTCTAAACAAATACATAATGATCAGAAATAGTCTTCTTATATCTTTTCTAGATCATAACTAACTTAAACATCTTGTACCATTATCTTGGAGCTTTTTTCAAACCATAATTCTCTTTACCTTTCATCACAAAACCTTCTGAGTGCCTCATATAAATCTCCTCCTCTAAATCACTATAGAGAAAAGCGATTCACTTTGAATTGTTCAGCCTCTAAGTTAAGACTAGTTGCCAAAGCAAACATAATTATGATGGAAGACATTTTAACAATTTTTTAGAAAATCTCTTCAAAGTCAATTCTCTTTTTTATTTTTAAAGCCTTTGATAACTAACCTAGTTTTATACCATGTACAAAAAGAATTTATTCATTATTTACCCTATAAACCCAATGATTTTCAAAGCTTTTTTACCCTTAGGTAAGCTTACTAGCTCAAAATGATGGTTGTTATATAAAGATTCCATCTCTTCTTTTCTAGCTGTAAATCGTTCATCCTTATGATCACTCTTTATAGCCTCTTCGTAGCTCTCAGTTTCTGCCCCGTCAATGAGAAGCACATATTGATTAAATTATTAACGAGTGGATACAATTCTTTCTTTAGTAGAACTTCTAGTTGGAACTGTAGGTTTATTAATAACCTCAAGAACAAAAGCATTAACCTTATTAGTAACATCACCATTAGCAACTTCAATTTAATAATCAAGAATATGATTCTAAAAATCATTCTAATTACCAAACTCAGCTAAATTAGGCATATATGTCTCTAGAGCGGGATTAATATTAATTAAACCATTAGAATCTTGAGACTTTGACTTCTATGCCTTGTCAATATCTTTAATCTTCTGATCTTACATGAAAATAACATCATATATTTTAAAAAGCTTCTTTTCAACTGGATAAAACTTATAATCAAACTCATCAGGGTTATAACCATTGAAGATACATTATTTTCTTAGCATCTAACTATCATCTTTAAATAATTTATAACTAAACACAAGCAAATGAATGTAGGAAACTTCCTTACAACACCATATATGATCATGAACTTTACCCTATAAAGAAATAGTAGGAGAGAAGTTAATAACATGTGCAATAATATATAAAGAATCACCCTAAAAAGATTCAAGCAACTTTGCTTCTGAAAACAAACATCTGACTCTCTCTATTAATGTTCTGTTCATCTTTTCTACTAAGCCATTCAACTAAAAAGTCTTCGGAGGTGTCTTTTGATGTCTAATACCTTATTATCTACAGTACTCATCAAAAGCTCCACAGTACTCACCACCATTATCAACATAAATACATTTTATCTTCTTTCCAAACTCTTTTTTAATGGAAGCTTGAAAGTGCTTAAATACACTAATTATCTAATCTTTTAACTTTAAGATATAAACCCTTTTTTTTTTTGAAAAATCATCAATAAATGTCACAAAATAAATTCCACCACTAAAAATCCTTATCTTCATTGGACCATTGAGATCTGAATGCACTAAATCATGTAATTTTGATTTTTTTAGTACGAGGATGGCTATTAAAGAAACCTTATGTTGTTTACTAACCAAGTATTGAGCATACTTTTGCAATATTTCATCACTCAAATTAGAAAATAGTTTCTTCCTGAATAAACAATAAAATCCCTTCTCATTGTTGTGGGTAAGTCTTTTATGCCTTTATTCTAAAGAGTCATCACTCTTAACTACATTAACAATATTAATGGAAACTAAAACTTTATTATAGTATAAACCTGAAGACTTTTTTCATGTACATATCTAAAAAACCTCTAGTGATCTTATATTGTCACTAGAAACCATCATCATTAAGAATATAGATAAAAATAAGATTTAACATATATTGGGTGCATGTCTGACATTTTTTAAAAGTAACTTTGAGCTATTATTGGTCTATGATATAATAGTCCTAATATTAATAACTTTTGTTAGAGCATCATTATCCATCTTTAAAACTCTATAATCATATGAATTGCAGAACGTGAAGAAATCCTTCCTTAATGTAATCCAAATTGAGTAGTCATAAGCAACATTAATCGTATCTTCACTATGGTCAGACACAAGATCCTCTACAGTAGCAGTGGCAACATGATCATCACTATCTTTATCTTTCTTTTATTGTTTATCTTTATTAGCCTTCTTCTCCCTTTTAAGCTTAAAACAAAAGTTCTTGGTAAGTCTTTTGTCACAATGATGAAATTCAAGATCTTTAGACTTTAATTTATTTATATTCTTACTTTTGCCTTAAAATGAGAATTAGAGCACTCTTGAGTTTTTCATATTACCTCTTCATTCAAATTAGAAGTTTTACATAATCCATGGTCACCATATACCAAGAGCAGAACTAGTCAAGATCATATAAAGATTATCCTAAAAATCATGTAAGTATTCAATTACTAAAGTCCCAATCTCATCTTTAAATCTTACACTCCTGCCAAACAATTGATCAAAACACCTTTAAAATTCTTTTAAGTGATCAAAAATGGAACTTCTTTTCCTCAATCTCAAATCCAAAGCTTATTTAAATAAAAATAGTTTATTATTACTTGTCTTTGATGCATACAAAGATTCAAGCTAGTCCCATAAGTCCTGACATATGAATCATTTAAGATGTGAATCAAAACATTATTATATACTTATTATTTAATAAAACTATAAACCATCTCATGCTTAAATGCCCATTCCTCATTACTTTTAGACTCAAGCTTTTCAGTGGCAAATACTGCTTTGTAATATCTTAGGTCACCCGCTTATAAATATTGTCCGCTTTGGGCCTTAGCTCACGGTTTTGCTTTTCCCGAGGCCTTCCCAAGAGGTCACCAATCTTAGAACTACTCTCACCCAAACACATTTAACCTCAGAGTTTCGATGGGATCCGATGCATTAGGCCATGGAAAACGCGTTTACAAGGGAGAGGTATCCATACTCTTATAAGGCGTACTTCGTTCCCCTCTCCAACCGATGTGGGATCTCACATTCTCCACCTCCCTTAAGGCCCTGCCCTCTTTGGGGTCCAGTTTAATTGACACAACGGTTCGGGTACCGGCTTTGATACCACTTTAACAACCCAGGTCACCTGCTTACGGATATTGTCCGCTTTCGGCCTTGGCTCTGCCAAGCCCTCACGATTTTGCTTTTTTCGAGGCCTTCCCAGGAAGTCACCCATCTTAGAACTACTCTCACCTAAGCACGTGTAACCTTGGAGTTCTGATAGGATCCGGTACATTAGGCCATGAAAAATATGTCTGTAAGGGAGAGGTATCCGTACCCTTATAACGTGTACTTCATTCTCCTCTTCAACCAATATGGTATCTCACATAGTAGGTGCATCTTTGTCACAAACAATAATCCTTTCATCTTTCCTTTTCATCTGTGATAATTTGTGCCATTCAAAATGATTATTCTATTGTAATTTGGCTCCATTTTTCAATCAAAATAAACCCATAAATAATAAAATAAAGCTTTAAAACCACTTGTTGGGAAAGGAGAGGGATGTTCAATGCAACAAAAGTAACAACAATATAATATGGTGAGAAAAATAAAACCTTTGTCACTTGAATGAAACTATGAGGAACAAATATGAATGCATAAAATAAATTCACAAGAGAACATTAAAATTTGATCTTAGAAAACCTTCTCAATACCATAAATAAAACCACTGAGCCTAATCTAAAAAATAATTCACTATAAATCAGTAAGTAAATCAAAATGAGTTCTCCAACATTCACAAGCTCACATCAATAAATACCCATCAATAAAAGTGGTAATCAACAATGTAAACATTAAAATACAAATATACCATGAAGAATCCTTTCCATACCATGAAATTTCCTTCCTAATACTATGACAATTCTTATCCAATACTATGAAATTTCCTTCCTAATACTATGACAATTCCTTCCTAATAATATGCCAGTTCTTCACTAATACCACAATAGTTCTTGTCCTTCACTGTTAACTTTAATAGCTTTTACAAAAGCTCCTCTCCCACACCAAAGGAGAAAATAGTAGCAAGCACTCACAAAGATGAAAAATGATAGTCATACTGATACCTAAAATAGAAGGAGATAAAGTGGCCACACTAGCCACATATGATAGCCACACATAAAGCATAAAAGGTGTGTGAAAAATGTTGAATATACCGACACCTACCAACCACACTAGATATAAGTTTTATCTAAGTGAGAAGAAGAAAGTAGTTAACTAAAATCACGCATAGCTAAAAAAAAGGAGAGAAAAGTGAAAAATATGGATGGTCACATTATTCAGCAAACAAAAAAACAAGAGTCAAAACTTCTACTTAAAGGTTGCAACTCTCATACAAAATGCGTCATAATTTATCTTTAGTTCTTCAATTAAACAATTTATAATCATAGATTAAGATTGATATCTAACAATATGTCATGACTACCCAAATATCTGGAATGTCAAAGTGGTTTGGCTTAACCTGTCTATGCATAGTTATGATATATAATTTAATCCTTTCATAATCTAATGTTTCAATTGGATAGAGTATATATATAATATCTACTCTTTTGTATCCAATCATGTTCGTTCTTGCTAATTAGTAATTGATTTATAATTAATAATTGAAACACTTTTTCAAATGTCAATTCACTCTGTCCAGAGAATTCCATAAATAACTATTAATCAAGAACAGTATAATACTCTTTGTAATTACTTTAGAGTGACGAATCCTTTATTGACTTACCTAGCTATCTGTATATGGTTCATACTACATCCAAGTACTACTGAATAAATTATCTTATGACAATTTATAAGAAATATCAAAACACAATAATTTCTACACAAGATACCTTAGTAATGTTAAGTTTAAGGATCAATTATACAAATATCATTATGAGGAAATCTACAAATACATAAGTAATATTCTATTTAGGATCTTCATAGTTGGGTCAGTTCAGTAACTTATTCTCTAATAAGCACCCACACATTAGTTTAAATATCTCTATATTTTGATTAATTACTTTCTTCATAAGAAAGAAACATAATAAGTGCTAGTTTTACCATTTCATCAATATTTTGTCTTAATGAAACAACAATTAGGAACATTTATGAATAATATATAAATATAAATATAAATTGAATGTCATAATTATGATTTCATCGTAATTTCAATTACATAATAATTATTCCAGAGATTTTACTCTAATATTAAAACTTCAAATGTAATTAATATAATACATAAAGATAAAGAATACCTTTATTAATTAAACAATAATGTTATACATCGAAGTGCAATCAACCGATTGACTACAAGGGCACAAACTAACAGAACATTGGTGGCATTAGTAAGAAACAAAAGAGATGCAATCAATGATGAGGTATCATGGATTAAAGATGCCAATATGTAGAGGAAGATAAAGATGCGAGACCTCTCATGAGAAAAGTATTTCAATTTTAATTGTTAATTAATAAATATTTGTATTTTATTAGTTGTATTATTAATTTACTATTTATTAATTTATATTTATATTTTATTTTTAATAAATATTATTTTTTATTTACTCTTAAATGTTGGGTTTTATTAATTTGATATTTGATATTATTTTTAAAATATTGAATGTTATACACTAAGGGGGCGTTTGGTTTGAGCACGGGGTTGGGTATGGATATGGGTATAATAGTAGAAGGGAATGAGAATGGGTATGAA